>CBVK0103455458.1:0-11213 GCA_900067695.1 Picea abies | reverse complement strand
ACAAAGCCTGTTGTGCTAGCTTCCAAGGATGATAAGTTAGAATTTAGTTTTAATGCTAAGGGAATGAATTCTATCTTGAATGGACTTGCTGAAGTTGAGTTTGTAAAGGTGATGCATCTTGAAACTACCAAAGCAATGTGGGATAAACTTATTAGAAGTTATGAAGGAAATGAGAAAGTAAAAGATGCCAAACTTCAAACATATAGATTGAAATTTGAACAAATAAAGATGTATGAAGATGAAATAGTTAGCAAGTATTTTTTAAGAGTTGAAGATCTTGTGAATGCCATGAAGGGTCTTGGTTAGAAGATTGAAGAATCATTTTTAGTTCAGAAGATTTTAAGATCTCTGCTTGATAAATTTAATCCAAAAGTCTTTGAAATAGAAGAACTAAATGATCTTAAAACTCTATCCATTGATCAACTCCTAGGAACTCTATCTACATATGAAATGAGAATTAGCAAAGATAAATCCATTACTAGAGAAGCATCTTTTAAAGTAGAGAAGAATACTGATTCAAAACTAGATGATATTGAGGCAAAATTTGGGAGAAGGTTAAAGAAAGGATTAATAAAATACCAAGGAAAGATGCCCTTCAAATGCTTTAACTGTGGTAAAATAGGTCATTTTGCATCTAAGTGTCCTCACAAGAAAAAGGACCAAAAGGACCAGAACTCTGATGATGAAAAGAAATACAAATTTAAGAAATATAGTAAAAAGAAAAGTTTGTGTGCAAACAATGATGACTCCTCAGAAGACATAGATAGTGATTCATCTTGTGAAGACAAAGTGAATGATTTTATGCTTATGGCTATGGGAGATCTTGATGATAAACACACAGGAGGTGACATGGATGATGAAGAATATGTGGTGGATATGGAAGGTGAATTAATCAGTGCTTTGGAAGAAATTCACAGACTCAGATGTAAGAAGAGAAAACAAAAATAGTTGTTGATGCAGTTTAAAATGAATGCTAAAAAACCTGATGAAGACTTCAACTTACTAAAAGTAGAGTTAGAAGAGGCAAAGAAAATATAGGACATTCTGAAACAACATTTATCAGAAAAGAAAGTGAGATGTGAATCCTTAGAAGAAGAGATAGTAAAAACCAGAAAAGAGATGGAGAAGTTTAAGGCATTGTATCACCAAAATATGTCAAGTATTAAAGCATCAGAAGGATTAACCTCCATTCTAAATAAGCAAAGGAATCCAAAGTTGAAAGTTGGCTTGGGCTATGAAGAAGGATCAAGTAGTGATTATCCAAGTAATACAGAACCCATCAAGTTTGTCAAATCTACAATCATTGACAACAACCACTCTGTAGAAACAAAGAAAGAAAATCAGACACCAAGAAGGAATGAAAGAAAAAGTACTAGATATGAATTTGTAGATTAGATAAATTATCAGCATGGAAGAAATCAAGCCTCTCAAAGAAGACAATATTTTTCCAGGTACATAGGATTTTTCTATGGATATCATTTTTTCTGTTCTAACTTTGGTCACAAAGCTATAACGTGTTCTTTAAGATTTATATATGAGCAATCAAGTTACTCAAGGAACAATCAACAAAGATTGAGACAACCAAACAACAAACAGCCACAAACTATAGATCATGTGATTTTTTGGAGAAGGATGCAAGTGAGACATAACAACAATTATGAGCATAACAATCGTTATGATATGTTATTCAGTGAACCAGAATGTTACGTCTGCCATAATTATGGACATAAATCTGCATATTGTCGCTTAAGGAATTATAAGCCAGATTTGAATCCCACTGTTGAAAATTTCAAGGTTTGGAAGAAGAAAGAAGATGACAAGTGTGGACTAGTTTTATCAGCCCAAAGACAAAATAATCCCTGGTATATTGACACTGGATGTTCCAAACATATGACTGGAGACAAAAGTAAGTTTCTAACTCTAAGTGAAAGCAAATTAAGGAATGGAACTTTTGGAAATGATGTACCAGGAAAAATAAAAGGTAAAGGAATAATAAGTCTAAGTAATGGCAAAGGAAAATCTCAATATGTGTTGTTTGTAGACGGTCTGAAACGTAATCTACTAATGTTAGTCAAGTTTGTGATAGAGGATGTGAAGTTGTTTTTACTTCTAAATATTGTAAAATAAAGTCTGTGAATTCAGGACAGTTGGTTGCAAAAGGGATAAGAACATAAAAAAATGTCTATGTGTTAAAAGAAGAAAAAGAAGAATGCCACTTAAGAAAGTATGATGAAAGTTGGCTATGGCATAGGAGACTTGGACATGTAAATTTTGATCACATAATAAAGCTTAGAAACAATGGGGCAGTAAAAGATCTTCCAAAGATATCAAATCCATATGATTATGTTTGTAAACCTTGCCAAATAGAAAATTTTAACCAGACATAGTTCAAATCTAAAAACTTTCCTTCTACAGAAAAACCTCTCTAGTTAGTACATATGGATTTATGTGGACCATCAAGGAAAGAAGGTATAGGAAAATAAAACTATTTTATGTTGATTATTGATGATTATTCTAGACTAACATGGGTTTCCTTTTTGAAGGAAAAATATGAAGCATTTGAAAAATTCAAAGTGTTTAAGGCTCTGACTGAGAATCAAACAAGAAAAAGATTGAAGGCAGTAAGGTCTGATAGAGGAGGAGAGTTTAGTTCATGGAACTTCAAAGAGTTCTGTGATAAACATGGGATCAAAAGAGAGTACACAATTCCAAGAAATCCACAACAAAATGGAGTAGTTGAGAGGCAAAATAGATCAGTACAGCAAATGACAAGATCAATTATGAATGAAATGAATATTTCTCGGACATATTGGGTGGAAGAAATTCATACAACTGTTCATATTCTTAACAAATCTCATCTCAAGCCACACAATGACAAGACTCCTTATGAACTATGGTTTGGAAGACCTGCTTCAACCAAGCATTTTAAAGTCTTTGGGAGTAAGTGTTATATCAAGAATAATGATGAAAATATTGGCAAATATGATGACAGGGCTGATGAAGGTATCTTCTTAGGTTATTCTACAAACAATAAAGGATACATATGTTATAATAAGAGGCTACATAAGTTGGTTGATTGTATCAACATAAAATTTGATGAAGAAATCCCAATACGAAATGTAAGCAGGGTTGAACCAAGCACAAAAGATATAGTTGAAGATGAAAATGAACAGGTCCAAGGATCAGAAAGAGAAGAATCTAAACTAGATGAAGATATGAATACTCAGGCTGACACAAATCAACAGAAAGAAACAAAACCACCTCTCAGAATTGTTAGAAAGAATCATCCCGAAAATCATATAATTGGAGATATAAATAAAGGAATTTAGACAAGAAGGAAATTGATTAAAGACTTAGAACAATCTTAGGTTTCTTTTATATCTATGATTGAACCTAAAAATTTTGATGGAGCCAACAAGCATGATGATTGGATTAGAGCTATGAATGAAGAGCTTGATCATATTGATAAGAACAATACTTGGGAGCTTGTTCCTAGACCTGAAGATAAGAATGTTATAGGTTCCAAATGGGTGTTCAAGAATAAAATGAATGAAAAAGGACAAGTTGTTAGGAATAAATCCAGATTGGTCTGTAAAGGGTATGCACAAGTTTAAGGATATGATTTTGATGAAACCTTTGCACTAGTGGCAAGATTGGAAGCCATCAAAATGTTTCTTTCATATTCATGTCATAAGAAATTTAAAGTTTATCAGATGGATGTTAAGTCAACATTTATTAATGGAGATCTAGAGGAATAAGTATATATGGAGAAACCTGAAGGATTCTCATTGAAAAATAATCTTGACTATGTATGCAAGATGAAGAAGGATTTATATGGACTGAAACAAGCACCATGAGCTTGGTATTATAGACTGGACAATTTTTTACAAGACAAAGGGTTCAAGAAAGGCATTGTTGACAACAATCTCTACATTAAGTTTGAAGGTGATAATTTACTAGTTTTTTGGTTTATGTAGATTCCATTATTTTTGGCCGTACTAATGATTCCTTTGTCTAGTGGTTTGATAATTCTATGCAAACAAAGTTTGAGATGTCCATGATAGAAGAACTGCCATATTTTCTTGGTTTACAAGTAAATCAGAGTTCTACAGGAATATTGATCTCTCAAGAAAAATATTTAAAAGAGATGTTGAAGAAGTTTCAAATGAAAGACTCTTCCCCTGTTAGTACACCTATGGTGGTCGGTTGCAAGCTCAGTAAAGATGACATTTCACCTGATGTTTATCAAAGGACATATCGATCAATGATAGTAAGTCTTATGTACATCACAACATCCCGTGCTGATATAATGCAAGGTGTTGGAATGGTAGGTCGTTATCAGTCTTCTCCTAAACAAAGTCATTTAGTAGCTATAAAAAGGATATTCAAATACTTGAAGGGAACAATGACTTATGGTCTGTGGTATCCAAAAAATCATAATTTTCAGTTAACTGCTTATTCAGATGTTGATTGGGAAAATTGTGTGGATGAGAGAAAGAGAACCATTGGAGGTGCATTCTTATTGGGTAACTCATTAGTAGCATGGATTAGTAAGAAGAAGGTGTCTATTTCCTTATCAACTATAGAGGCAAATTACATTGTTGTTGCTACTTGCTGCACTCAGATTTTATGGATGATCCAAACTCTTGCATATTTGAAGGTAAATTACACTGATCCGATTCCAATTCACTGTGATAACACCAGTGCCATTAGTGTCTCCAAGAATCTTGTTCTTCATTCCAAAACTAAGAATATACCAATCAAATATAATTTTCTTAGAGAGCAGGTTACAAACAGAGTTGTTCAGTTGAATTATATTCCTTCCACATAAAAGATAGTTGACATCTTTACTAAACCATTAGCAATGACACCTTTTGGATGTCTTCGTCAGAAGTTGGGGGTTATATCTTCTTTCGTCTAATATGTTCACCTTGTCAAGGGGATTACTTATTGAATATCTGTTGTATTTCTGGTGAATATATTTGTTGGTTCTTCCATTCATAGTTGACAGGGGGAGTATGTGCTTGTTGCATATCTGATACCTTCGAGATGTATTGCAACTACTCAGGGGGAGCGTGTTTCTTCTTTGACATTGATGTCAAATGGGGAGAAAGTGTAGTGTGGTAAGGATACTACAAGGTATAGTTGGATGTCCATATAAAGTAGTGAAGTTCTTCAGGATATTCAAGGTTTCCATCAATGCCAAAGGGGAGATTGTTGTCATGTTTAAAGACATAAGGCAAAGTATTTGTTTGTCATTGAAGGCAAGATCAACATGATGAGAGTATACTTGTTTTCCAATGATAGAAAGATAAGCAGCGCAACGATAATGACATGGCAAGAACATAAGTGTAAGCTCAGTGAAGAGAAACAGTGATTGTTGGATCACCCATCCTGAATTCCAGATGGTCATTAGATCTGAATTTAGACAGGAGGAGCGTGCAAAAGAGGAGAACAAATCTCAGGCGTTAGATCTGAGCGCAAGGAATGATCGTTGTTGGATCCATAAGAACGAGCACGATATTTAAGTGCAAGGTGAAGCAGGATTACAAAGTCTCGAAAGAAGGGGGATCGTTCGATCCGAAGGACATGTGGTAGCAAATGAGGAGTTTCACAAATTCATGAATCGGGAGAATAGAGGTAAGCTAACCTCCAACTCCATCAAATGTGAAAACGCGAAACAATCTTGGTCATTGGAGCCAGATGACATGTGGTGAGCGATTGGAATTTCGCTGACCTGGACGTTGGAGGAGTCAAAGGGATATGACACAGGAACTCGTGATATGCGAAGTCGCAAAATGATCTGGATCGTTGGATCACAAAAGTTTCGGATCGTTGATCTGGCAAGCAAAGCGCTTGAATATTTGGCGCATGTTCATAGCCAAGGTCACATCGTCGAAGGCTGGAGGAAGGATCTATTCTAGCTAAGATCCATTTCATAGATCACAACATGGGAGAGTCGAGATGCCTCATCATAGGATTCTCGAAATCGCAAGTCACGAAAGCGCTTTATGGATAAGTGCTTGGTCACAACCAGTGGTCACGAGAAGGGAAGGAGCTATCCTAGCTAAGATCCATTTCAGAGATCGTGACATGGGAGACTCAAGAAGTCTTATCACAATATTTCCGATACGCGGAATTGCAAAGTGCCTTTTGGCATAGCCGGTGGTCATCGCTGGTGGGCACGTGAAGGAAGGAGCTTGCAAGTTGCAAGGCTCCATTTCGTGATCGGGAGTTGGAAGAGTCAAAGTGACTCACAACAAAATTCACGAAACAAGAAACTACGAAGTGCCTTTTGATTAGGTCCGTGGTCATAGCCAGTGGGCATATGGGATAAACGTGAGACCCTATAGATTTAATCCAATGGTGTTAGTTATTTGGGAATCTGATCGAAGGGCTACTGTTTTCTCTTCATAATTAATTGTTCAGTTACAATTCAATTAGCAGAATTGAATCTAGGTTCTTGGACAGTTGGAGATTCAGTTGCTGAGGTGTTTTTGTCCTAAGAGATTCGAGGTGTAACTGAAGAGGTTGGAGTGCATAAAATACATATGTAGTGATTGTGTGAGGTTGGATGTTCTAACTGAAAAATGAGTTGAACTGTAAGAAAGGTAAAAATTACAGTATGCGCAATGTGAGATGAAACTCAGAGATGGGAAACAAAAGTTGAATAGACAGAAGCAATGCATATATGCAGAACATACAAAAGAATAGCATAATTGCAGAACATACAGAAGCAAGTCAAGTAAAGTATGAATAGATCAAAATAAAATTGAAGCAGAGAAGAATTGCAGAACAAAGAAGAAGTGGTAAAAATCGACATATCTGAATTGTTTCTTATTCAAGAATTTATTTATAATCAGGGAGGTAGGGTGGTGCTAGGGAGGAGTGTGGTCCTCTGATATTCAAGTTGGTGCTTGAATATTGGAAGTTGTATATTCCATCTAGTTGTGGCTAGAAAACAGGGTGGTAGGGTGGTGCTAGGGAAAAAACAGAGTTTTTTGTATGCAAGTTGGTGCTTGTATAAGTCCAGTTAGTGTTGGAACACTCAGGGAGTCGGTGCTTCCTTCTAGTGGGTGCTAGAGAAATAAGAGGGTTGGTTCTCTCAGCAAGTTGGATAATGTAAAACAAAGGTAGTAGCCTCACATTGAGTTGGTTCTCAAAGATAGATGATGTACAAAACTTAAAAGACTGCCTATCATTCTAAGAAGAAGAGGTTTTATCCCTTTATTGGTTTCCTCGTGAAAATCTATCTCTGTGTATATCTTATGTGTGACTGATGTTCATTATTTATGTTGGTCATATATTGTATAATATTGATGGTCACTTGGAAGAGATTAAAAATTGTTTGAATACGTCATAAATTGTTTAAGCACAATAACAATTGATTCACCCCCCCCCTCTCAGTTGTCTTAGTAATTTCAACAGTTTTGAGGCCCTAAAAAACGTTTTTAGGGATCTCCATAGTTACATTGTAGACAGAGTTAGGGTTTGATAGAAACATGTTTATTCCTCGGATAGATCTTACCAACGGGCTATCATGCACCTAAAACAAAGATCGTATGCAAAAGTTATGACCTTGGGAAGTTGATGTACTAGGTTACCCCAACAAGGCCCACATAAATTTTGGTGCTTCATCTCCTACGGTTAGATTTTTGGATGTTTAGTGTTTTTTCATTCATGTTTATTGTAAAAATTCCTTCAAAGCCTCATTGTAATCAGTGTCTTGCGAATGAGCGCAACCATCACATCTCTTCTCAGAGATAAGCCGTCACCATTCCAACAAGCTTGTTTTCCGCTTCATTTTACAATTTTAGCTCATTTCCTTATTGAATAGAAACTAGTTTTATTGTATCTATGTCATTCTGTGTTAAACATCCTTTAATATGTGTTCATTTTTTTCTTCTCATAAAATCCAGATCAGTTATGGGAGCAATTTTGATGCAAGGAGGTAAGCCAGAATGCTATCATTCTAAAATGTTTCATGGGGGAGTCTTAAACTACCCTACCTATGATATTGAACTCTATGCCTTGGTTCAAGGTGTTAAGAAGTGGAAGCACTATATAATGGGAAAGGAAACCATTATCCCCATAGATCAGTAGACACTATAGTATTTGCAGGCTCAGAGTAAGCTTCAACAAACCAAACATCACAAGTGGATGGGGTTTTTGCAGCAATTTCATCTAGTCATCAAGTATAAGAAGGGAAACACTAACAAGTTGGCATACATTGTTAATTCCTAGAAAAAGCCCCATGTTATGTATAAAATCCCTTATAAATACCTAGATATTGAATTATAACATTTCTAGTGATATATTTGTATGTAGGAAAGAATCTTTCAGTGCACCCTTTCATTATAATTGTACCCCTTGTCTCTTATATAGACCAAGGAGACCTAATCTTGGGAGAATCATATCTCATATTTTCTTATGAATTGGATATATTATAAAAGGAGGTCTCCCCCTCGAAGTGGATTGTATTCATTTACATTTTGTCTTTTTTAAGGCACTGGATCATAACATTTGGTATCAAAGCATCAATCCTAGGGTTTTGTTGGTTCAAGCAAGTCATCTTGGAATTTTTTCTATAACTTCTTTTTATAGGATGATTTAGATAGTGAAATTTGGAGGATAATTACTAGACATATAAAAGTAACTATGGTAAAAAATTTAGGTTTTGGGTCCCTATAATTTCAAAGATATATCCTATGGAAGATAGGGTTTTTAACTCATCCTGAATTCAATTTTAAACGAGTCATCTTGGTATTTTTGCTATAACTTTTTTTCTAAGAAGTTTCGAACAATGAAATTTTGTGGAGATTGAGGAGACATGTCATAGTATAGCTGGTAAAAATTTCAAGTTCCATTTTTCTATAATTTTGGATATATATTCCATGGAAGACAATTTTTGACTAACCTCAATATCATTTATCTTGGCATTTTTATTGTGAATTTTTTTCAGTGAAGTTTCAGACTGTGAAATTTTTAGAGTCCTAAGATGACATAGTGAATTACATGTGGAAACATTTTCAGATTTTGAATAATTGTATTGTATGATATATTTCTTGTGGAAGTGAGAGCTTTTTCACAAGTTATTTTCTAGTGATTTTAAGAGTTTTTTTCGGGGTTAGCAAACACTTTTCATTTTTTTTCAGAGATGTGTTCTAACATATTTAAATAACATGGTTTCTATCATTAAGTGGGTAAAACTATGGTTGAGGAGGAATACACACATGAAATACACATGGTTTCATGTGGTTACTAGAAACAAATTGTTTCACATGTTGGAATCCCTTGTAACCCCTATTGTTACCCCTTCGAGTAGTATCACATTAGACAATACTTGTAGATGGAATCTCACTTCCACAAACTATTGGGTATATAGGAAGTCCCCTAGGTATACCTAAAACCAACCTTAGATAATATATCTATACATCTTGTTTCTCTAGTACACTGAGAACAACACTTGGGGAAACCACTCTCTAGTACCTGGGTAGTCGGGTAGTATGGCTAAGCACACAATTGAGCATACTTAGTTGATGCGCTAAGATATTGGCATGACTATTGTTGTTGGACACCACATGTATATCAAAGAGATATAACACCTAACACTCCTTTGTCCTTAGGACCCAATAATTTTTTTTCATGGATCCAAAGAAAGATCAAAAAAATCATTTCACTAATTAAAACTCCAGAAAGCTTCCCCTGTTATAGAACATATTGCCACACCTATGAATTTGTGACATTTGTGACATGGCCTACCCCTGGATTGCAAATCAAAATCCCATATTTCCACATCAAAGTTAGTTAAAAAACTTGAATTTTCCATATATCCGCGGGTTTCCTTTATGAAATATGTGGACATCCACACCTTGCTAGTGTGCCACCCACTGATGTTCTAAAAAATTATGAAAAATAAAATATTTCCACAATTTCGGGCAGGTTTTTGGTTGGGATCATTTCCCAATGTCCCTAAGCCCATACTAAACAAACGTCAACCCCCCCAATCTCTTTGGGATGGTATAAAAGAACCCTTGAGGGTAAAGATGAGGACAAGTCTTATGGTACAAAGTTATGTTTTTTGGATTTAGCAAGATTCCCTATCCCCTTCATGCTTTGACTAGCATCCATAAACTAGAAACACCTTTTCCAGTGTTCTTTCGTCTCCTATATATCCATAAGGTGTGTTCCTATGCTTATTGGGTTATATGAGGAAGAGCCTCTCCATTGAGTTGATGCTTGAAGGACTTGTGGAGGAACTCGGGAAGTTGGCTCCGAAGTAGGGCAAGAAGTTGAATAAGGTTGTAACCAACTTTCACATATTGTTGTCAATAGAAGAGTTCTCTTTCCCTCCTATCTTGTGTTCATTGCAATGTTATATTCTTTTGTTGTTCAAAAATGCTTTGATTTAGACACATGATATATGCTACTTGAACATATAACCACCTTGTTGCAACACTATCTTGGTTTCCTATTATAGGCTAGTTCTAGCAGAGACCAGGACTGCTTCAAGAAGCAAGAGCGAGGATCAACATCAAATGAAGGTTTTAAGGTGCAAGTCTTCTCCTTTTTCCTTCCCTTATCTCTCCTAGTACAAAGTAGTTATTTCTTGTTTGCATGCTTGTTTGTGTGGGTAGATTTCAATCTTCTTAATTTGGTCTTTCTCTGTTGTAACTTGACCCAAGGTCACGGGGGAAAAATACCTTAATCAGAATTGGCGACCATATTGCGGATTCTCCTAGTTTGGATCAATTTTTAGGGTTTCTTGTTTTTCTCTTGTATTTTTTGATTTTTCTGAGTTTACCAAATTTCTTTTGTAAAGATTTAACCTCTCAAAAATGTTTGACAAAGTTTATAGAATCCCCCCTTCTAGAGTGGCTTTTAATTTTTCTAAAATTTCAATCCCATCTGTGAGTTGTTTCCATATAAACCACATACATCCACAAGTTTCATGTGCATGGCCCGCAGATATCTGCGAATTTCAATATATACAGTTGCAGACCTGTGTAAATTTGAGTTTTTTGAAAAAATATCTCTCACGGTCTAGAAAATTTTGGTTGGTTGTTCAGTTTTGGTTGAGCCTCTTGGGTGTCTTTCTTGTTGCTTTTTTCTTTGTCAAGTCCTTGAAAAATTCTAAGTCACATAAAAGATCTTGCTCTTTGTTTTCCAGTGTTCTTGGCTTACTTTTAGCTTGCATTTTAAGCAAAATGATT
>CBVK0103455445.1:4828-25925 GCA_900067695.1 Picea abies | reverse complement strand
ACCCGAGGTAGAAGCAAGGGGGGGTTACAGGACGCAGGTGTCTGTAACCAAGTTGGGACATAGATCTGTGATAGTAACACTTTGCAGGGTATTCTATTAACACTTAGATATGACATGCATTAGTTTCCTGATCTTATTAACATCGCAGAACATACCCAAAAATAGATCGACGCAATAACAATAAATTATTATATATCCTGAGCACTTAGCATTGAGTTAGATCTAACATTCATTTATCCCGAACACAAGTAAAGCACTAAGAAACAATAGATCTATCTATCATACATAATAGTCAAATCATTGAGCATATTCATAACATAAACAACATAGCACAGAGTAAACCAAAGACACAAGATATACGTGGTTCACCCCGATGTGGGGATATGTCCACCAACTGCTTCACCTTCTTTACTATTTGTCTGAATCTTACATTCATTCACTTTTGTGCATTAAGCCACAGAGTCAAGATTCACATTAGACAGGAGATTTGTGCACTGAGCACCAGATCCTCCTTCCCAAACTAGGTCAAGGCATAGAGCCAATCCTCTATCAAGAACAGAGCCTTACTTACATACATTGCCTTGCACAGAGCCAATCACATTACTTGCACTAATCTCTGAAAACTTCTTCTTAAAGCCTCTACATTCTTACTTATTTATACTTTTAAAATCCCTTACAATAAGGCCTAATCATGGGTAAACCCCATGGGCTGACATCCCATAAACCCTTTACAAAAACCCTATAGAACCCCTTACTAGGTCCACATATCCCACAAATAAGTGAGATCCATGATATCAACTCGAACTAGGCGCTCCTTCTTCCAAAGTTCAAAAGTGGTCCAAACCTAACCAAGGTTTCCTCAAAACTTGGTCAAGGGCCAACAAGCCCCCAACACTCACGAGATCGGTCTCGGCATTCCTGCTGAACCGCTCTTCCGATCTCACGGCGCTCCTTCTTCCAAAGTTCAAAAGTGGTCCAAACCTAACCAAGGTTTCCTCAAAACTTGGTCAAGGGCCAACAAGCCCCCAACACTCACCTATGACTCATTCTAAGTCACTCAGGTCTAGTCAATGTTTCTTCGAAGGCCTTGAGCTTAAATCGAGCTACCTCAACTTGTTGCTTTGCCTGAGCCTCCTACTCAATGAGCTCTTGGATCATCTTCTCTATAATGGGACCTTCCAGGCATTGTTCTACTGTTGCAACTACTTGGTCCAATTACAATCCCTATCCATCAATCTCTTCAAACACCTTGAAGGCTTCATCCTGCACAGGTTGGAGCTTCTGGGTGACTTTCATTACCTTTCCCTGGAGGATAGTGATATGTTGTTGTACTGCATGCTTCTCCTGAGATATTTTCATTCTTTCAACTGTAATGAGCAGCTTCATCTGCACCTGCATGGAAAATTCTTGTTGTTGTGCCTCTTGTAACTGCACTTCCAGCTTTCTTAGCTCTAGATCCTTGGCAAGGCATTTGTACGTCTGTGCACTTCTATCACTTAGCTATTTTCACTCCGAGGAAAGGGCACTTGTCCTTACTACTGTGTTCTTAGAGGTTTCCTACCTCTAGTCACGCACCTCCTGCGGGGTGCTCAATACTGCTTGAGCCTTCAATTCTGTTATCCTGGCTTGAAGCTGCTAGATGGTATTAGAGAGCTTTACTACTTGAGTCTCAATCGACTCCTATTCCTCCTATGCCAAGCCTAGTATAGAGTGACATGCTTTACTCACTACCTCTTTGATCGCGACCCACTCTACAAGAAACTTCTCCTTTTCTCTCTGTAGTTGGGCTTTGTCCTCCTGAATCATCTCCCAAAACTCTTCTCTGTCACTTTCATAGGCGGCTACATTGTACCATGCTACTCGTAATTGTTCTAAAAATTCATCTTTCTCTTGTTTCAAGGCTTATATATCCTTCTCCTTCTCTTCCTGGACTCTCTGAAGTCAATCTTCTGTCGCATCTACAAGTCTCCTCAATTGGGCTAGTTCATCCCCCAATTCTTCAATTTGTGATGCAGTAGGTACTACGCGGACCAAAAAAATAGCTTGATGTACTTCTTTCAATTCTTTTTAGATATTTCCATGTAGCTCCTCCTACTTCTCTCCATATCTCTACAAGATATCTCGGAAGCATCCTCCATATCTCTGCAGATCAAACTGATATCATCCTCTATGAGTGTGGCCTCTATCTAGGGCTTATTAGCACATGTTTTCTTCCTTGCTGAAGGTTTATTTGGAGAAACCTTCCACTTCTGTGGTTTTACTATCCCAACAAGGGGATCCTCAAGTGGAGGGGTGGTAGCTTCACCTCCTTCTTGTCCTTCTTCTCCTTCATTTCCTCCTCCCTGTCCTTCTGCTTCATCTCCTCCTCCTCCTCCTAGCGAGCGAGACCCACTATCTTCAGAAGCATTGTCCTCCTCATCACTCTCTATATTCTTGACTTCCTCCTTCTTTTTCTTCTTCTTCATCCCACTGGATTGTCTGGCATGCTCGACCTGGATGACAATGGGGCTTCCTATGGTGTCAGTTTCAGAGAGTTTTGCATCAGCGATGGTTGCAAGGAATTCCTCCAGTCACTCCTTCGTAATCTGCTCCATGTCTTCATCTGTTACCTTGTAGTAGAACTATAACTCTTCATGGTTCTCATCTCGGTGCACAGTGATGTAGATGAAATGTGGATCTGCGTGGAACTTTGCTATTGGTCAGTACTAGTGCAAGGTGTGTAGTGTCATGCGTGGAAATGATTCAATGGAAAACTTCATTTGTTGATAGTATGGATGAAAAATAGAATCGGATTGCCACTACTTCATCTTGTCGTTGGTGTACCAAAAGGTGGAAAACCTAGCGGCCAACGGCTCCAAGGGTTCAATCTCTAGGAAGGTGGCTCCTTCAAGAATTTTCCAAGTGACAAATGCGATCAAAATTATCAGCTAGCTATATTGAAATTCATATCCCAAATCCTAGGCTTTGCAACAATATTTCTCTAGCTCATTGACAAGGTAACTCGCCCAGTTCATCTACATGCCCTCCACACATTTTCCTATGAGGTCCACCATGAACCCAGTGACTTGTGTGGGGTGGTTCTTCCTTACAACCTTGCCAACTATGAGTTGGAAAGCAAGGTGCACTGTGCCATCCTATATAGAGGCTACCTTGTAACCTCGCTTTCCTTTTTTGACTTCATCGTAAGCTTCCTTGATGCACTG
Organism: Picea abies; assembly: GCA_900067695.1. Lineage (NCBI taxonomy): Eukaryota > Viridiplantae > Streptophyta > Pinopsida > Pinales > Pinaceae > Picea > Picea abies. The sequence goes on along the minus strand of CBVK0103455445.1, from coordinate 22,722 downwards.
TGCCAGGAGCAGTCTGAGGCCTTCCCTGGATAAAACTGTTGAGGGTCAGGTCCCTTCATTCTTAAGCCTATGATATGGTGGATCAACGTCGGATCCACAGTAATCCTTCAGTCGAGCCACATGTATCTTCCATGATAGCACAATAGGAGGATTTTAATGCAAGCGTTAACCTCTTGGTGATGGCCAAAATGGGGAATATTCATTACATTTAGCATGGTGGACTACGCCAATCCCTTAATCCATGGATGGGAGATGAGGTGAGGCTTCTTCCCAGTTGACTTTGTCAAGTAGTGGTGGGGTTAACATAGCATAGTTCTTCCTATCTCCTAAATTGAAGTCATTGTTCTTTAGTAGCGAGATCTGTCATAACTGACTCCCGACTATGCGTATTCCTTTCAGAATGTACAGGGTGAATATGGTGTTCTCAAAATCTCATGGGATGCTACCACAGTTAACAATGCCAACCAAAGATGGGATATATCACTGTGTTCAATTTTGTGATTGCTATGTCTTGTTTTCTTTGCCTTTAAATATAGCTCTATTTATTCTTCTGCTACACAACAAGTGGTATCAGAGAAGGTTATTCGAGTTGAGTGAGATTCTACATGTGAGGCAGAGTTCCTACAGAATTGAAGTGTGGAGATTCAATATGAGCATTGGAAGAATGAAATTCATGTGCCACAACAAATTCATTAAGGGGGCATTTTTTTTTCTCCAACGCACCCTACACTATGTGTCTGGAGGGTATTTTACCTTGGTGCAATAAGAACAATAATAGGTGTGATAACCATGAAGGTTTGTTATGTTATTAGATGCACATGGGTATGAATTTATACGCATAATGAAAGAGGTTTCTTATTTTATTATACACATAAAATGAGGTACATTCATACACTTTTGAGGTATAAAAGCTTGTTTTTTTGTTGAATACATTATAACAGGATCGATTTTATAAATCGGTGGAGGTTTACCTTTAAGAGGTGGATGTTTTTTGTTTAGTGAAATAGGCTTTAAAAGATATATATTTGATATTTTTTGAAATAACCTTCTTTTTTGGGTTTAATCTTAAACTTTAAGCCTGGTTACACCACATATTATAAAGAGCTTGGTCTATTATAAGTTGTAGTCTTTTGGGAGGTTTTCTGTGCTAATGGTGAAAGTGCAGAATTATAAGTTTGAGGTGGAGAAATTTAGTGGTAAGAATAAATTTGAGCTATGGAATCTCAAAATGAAGGATATGCTTGTGCAACATGGATTGCAAAAGGTGTTGGCGGGAAGAAACAAAGAAACTAGAAAGCATGATAGATGAGGACTAGGAATATCTAGATGCAAGAACCCTCAGTACCATTCGTTTGTGTCTGGAAGATGAAGTGTTGTTTAACATCATTGGAGAGGAGACAACAATAGGTTTGTGGAATATACTAGAAATTATTTATATGAAAAAGTCCTTGATGAACATAATCTTCTTGAAGAGGTAGTTGTACAACTTACGAATGAAAGAAGGTACAAAAATTGTTGATCATTTAAATGTTTTCAATACTCTGATTTGTCAATTATCTAGTATGAAAGTAAGATACAAATATGAGGACAAGGAAATTACAATGTTGTGTTTGTTTCCTGAGTATTGGGATCATTTGACCACATCTATTTGGTTTAGCACAGTAGATTCCATTGATTATGATATTGTTTTGGAATCTATGTTTTCTGAGGAAATGAGGAGAAGATCTGGTATAGAAACATCAACAACAGAAGCAATGGTGGTCAGAGGTCGATCTACAAAAAGAGGGAAATATCAGAGAGGTACATCAAGATCTAAGTCAAAAGGCAAGAAGGGTAAGAAAAAATGTGGGTTCTGTGGAGAATATGGGCATCTCAAGAAGGATTGTTGGAAAATATAGAAAACATCCAAAGAGGACTCCACAAAGGAAGGAAAGGAACCTAATTCAGTTGAAACAAGTTTAGGTTCATTTTAAAGTATGGTTGATGAGGTATTGTCTACTTGTGATGTTTCACATCAACATCAACATTGGTTGTTATATTTTAGTGTGTCCATCCACATGTGTCTTCATAGAAATTGGTTCTCAACTTACCAATCTATTTATGATGGTGTTTTTTTTATGGGAAATGATTTTTCTTGTAAAATTGTTGGGGTTGGTAGCATCCAAATTAAAATGCATGATGGTACTGTAAGAAAATTAATAGATGTGAGACATGTACCAAAACTTAGCAAGAACTTAATAACTTTGGGAGTTCTATATTATGTTGGTTACAGGTGTACAACTCAAGGTGGAGTATTGAAGGTGTCCAAAGGAATCTTGGTAGTCATGAAGGCAAAGAGGATCAGGAACCTTTACCAGCTTGAAGGAAGAACTAAAATAAATCAAGCAGTTGTAGCATATGAAGGTGGAAGTAACTCTATTCATTTATGGAATCAACATTTGGGTCATATGTGTGAGAAAGGTATTAAGGTATTGGTTGATCATAAGTCACTTCCAAGTTTAAAGTTTCTGAATTTGAATTTCTGCAAGTATTGTGTTTTTGGAAAACAGTGTAGAAAAAAGTTTAAAACATGAAGAAATATAAACAAAGGTATTCTTGATTACATTCATTCAGATGTTTGGGGACCATCCCCTATGTTGGCATGTTTATCAGGCAGGTGTGCTTGTCATTGATGGAAATATCAGAGTATGCAACGATGGAAAAACAAGGACAACGAAAGCTCAAAAGAGAAAGTGCAATGGTGCACACAGAGTGCAAGAGTGTGCTTGTTCATTTGATGGCAAACAGGCAGGCAAGGAAGATCAGCAGTGCATGGATAATGGCAAGGAAAGATCAGAAGCATAAACTCCACTTCAGAGTTTTAGATACCAGAAGATTGAGAATTCAAGAGTTGAGACCCTTCAACACAGGAGTCCTGCAGTTGCGAAATTCGGAATCCTGAACTCCCAAAATAGGCACATAAACGAAGAGTTTCACAGACCAGGAAATAACTCCATTTCAGAGTTTCGGATACTGGGAGTTGGAAGAGTCAAGACTCTTCATCATCAGGAGTCCTGGAATCGTGAAATGCGAAACACCAAAATCTCAGAAGAAGGAGGACAATTTCGAGTACCGAGAGTTGGAAGAGTTAACACTCTTCATCATCAGGAGTCCCGGAATCACGAAATGAAAAACGCCGAAATCCCTGAAGGAGGACGATTTTGGATACCGGGAGTTGGGGATGTCAAAAACTCTTACTACAGGAGTCCCGAAGTCGCGAAATGCGAGATTACGAAATGTCAAAGACTCCATACCATAGATTCGGATACTAGGAGTTGGAAGAGTCAAGTGACGAGTCTCTTCATCGCAAGAATCGTGAAAGGCCAAAATGTGAAATGCCAAAATGATCGGAGCTAGTGTAACCAACCTCCATTTTGGAGCTTCAGATACCGGGACATGGAGCATCAAGAACTCATCACCACAGGAACACCAAAGTGCCAAAAAGAGAAATCATGAAAGAAACATATGGATAAGAACTCGGTCACCTCTCGTAGTCACATGGTTGAAGAGCTGTAGAGAAAATATTGAAGCGACAAGCTCCATTTCGGAGATCACGACTTGGATATTTGAGATGCCTCACAATAGGATTTCTGAATTACGGAAATGACGAAATGCAAAACACATTTTGGCTCAGCCTGTGGTCACAGCCATTGGTCACATAGACAGAAGATGAAGGAAGGAGCTAGTGCAACCAAGCTAAATTTCGGAGTTTCAGGGACCTTGACATGGAGCGTCAAGAAACTCTACCACAGGAATGCTGAAATCCTGAAATGTCGAAATGTGAATTAAACGCAAGATCCTACAGATCCAATCCAACAGTGCAGGTGAATTTAAGTGTGATCGGAGAGCTACTGTTGCACTTCAGATTGTGACTACCAGAAACGACTGATGGCTTTTTCCAAAGGAATCAAACATGCTTCAATGTGATCACCAGAGAAGATGAAGAGGCTCGAGGCATCTTCCAGTCGAATGAAGATTATTCTTAGAGGTGGTTAACAGATGGAAGAGTGTTGGAGCCTGTAAATACAATAGAGAGGATTAGTTTGACTTTGATAGAGAAGACAAATAGTCTCAACTACAAGATAGGCTAAGGAATCTCAGCTTAACATCCAGTGATGGTGGGCACATGGATCTAACTGCCAGAGAAGCTGAAGAGTGGAAATTATGATCGGGAAGAGCACTCGACATGGAGAGAAAGCATGCACAAATTGTGCTGAGACTATAAGTATGTATAACAAAGAAGAGAGGGGTTTCTTTTGTTGTGAGGGATTCAGGAGTGTAGAAGGAGGTGTGTGCATTGAATGGACATGGCGTATAGAGTATAAAAGGAAGAAGAACTGAAAGGGCAAGGCATGTGTGAAGGAATATAGTGAGACACTAAAGGAAGGTTGATGTGCTCTGGTAGAGAAAAACAGAAGATCAGAAATTGTAAGAAGATGCAGACAGAGAGACACTGATACAGGAGAATAGAGCAACATAGCAGAACAGTAGTAAGCCTGGTAAGCCAATGATAAATATTGTATCACTGTGATAAATTTATAGATAGCAAACTTTATATTTCAGGGTGGTAGGGTGGTGCTAGGGAGGATTGTTGTCCTCAGAGGTTCAAGTGGGTGATTGAACAAAGGGAGTTGTAGCTTCCATCTGGCTGCAGCCAGAAAAACCAGGGTGGCAGGGTGGTGCAAGGGAGAACTGTTGTTCTCTGTTTTACAGGTTGGTGCCTGTATGATTGGAAGTTGGTGCTTCCATCTAGTTGGTGCTGGAACACTGGGGAGTTGGTTCTTCCCTCTAGTTGGTGCTAGAGAAACCAGGGAGTTGGTGCTTCCTTCTAGTTGGTGCTAGAGAAACCAGAGAGTTGGTGCTCTCAGCAAGTCGTAGCTTGCAAAACAGAGGTTGCAGCCTCAATATGAGTTGGTGTTCATATGTATGATAATTTAAAGAATGTAAAGATTACTTATCATATAAAGAAGAAGATGTTTTTACCCCTTATGGGTTTCCTCAGGAAATATCTATCTCTGTGTATCTCATATGTGTGACTGATGCTAAATGTGCTATTACTTATTTCCCTGAAATATTGTGATTTTCATTGAATTCTTTGTAAAGAGTTAAAATAAGCATAAGTGTTTAAGCACGGTAACAACTGAATCACACCCCCCCGCCCCCCCTCTTAGTTGTCCAACAATTGGTATCAGAGTCGGCCCCTTTTATCTATGGGAAGATCCTAGAGCTTAAACATGTCAAGCCATGAAAGAAATTCAACCAATAAGGCCCCTTTGTTCAATGGAACAAACTTTGCCTTCTAGAAAGTTAGAATGAGAACCTACATAATGTCTTTAGGTGTAGATGTCTGGGATGTGGTAGACACTGGTTATGTAAAGCAAGTTGTACTAGCTAATAAGGATGACAAGCTAGCATTTAGATTCAACACTAAGGCTTGAATGATATCTTGAGTGGGCTTGCAGAAGCAAAATTAGTAAAAGTTATGCACCTAGGAACTGCCAAAGAAATGTGGGAAAAACTCATTAGCAGTAATGAAGGTAATGAAAAGGTAAAGGACGCCAAGCTTCAAACCTACAGAATATAGTTTGAACAGCTGAAGATGAAGGAAGATGAAACTGTTGGAAAATACTTTCTAAGAGTAGAAGAAATGGTAAATGCAATGAAAGTACTTGGTGAAAAAATTGAGGAACCTTATTTAGTTTAGAAAATCTTGAGATCTCTCCTAGATAAGTTCAACCCAAAGGTCTCTGCTATAGAAGAACTTAATGATCTAAAAACCTTGGAGTTTGATCAACTTCTAGGAACATTGACTGCATATGAAATGAGAATAGTTAAAGATAAACCCACCTCCAAAGAAGCATCATTTAAAGAAGACAAGAATGAGGATTCTGAGCCCGATGAAATTGAAGCAAAATTTGTGAAGAGACTGAAGAAGGGATAAGGAAAATACAAAGGTAAACTACCTCTCAAATGTTTCAACTGTGGTAGGATAGGTCATTTTGAAAATAAATGTCCCCACAAAGGAAAGGATCAGACATGTGATGATGAAGAGAAGTACAAACACACAAATTTCTTTAAAGAGAATAACTTTAAGAAGAAAAGTCTTTGTGTAAACAATGATGATGATCCTTCAGATGATGAAGACAATGACTCCTCTATTGAAGATAAACTAAATGACTTCATACTTATGGCCAAAGAGGATTATGATAATAACAACAGAGGGAGTGATGTTAATGAAGAAGAAGTTGTGGTTGACATGGAAGGAGAACTGATCAGTGCACCAGAAGAGACTGACAGACTAAGAATCAAGAACAGAAAGCAAAGACAATTGTTGATACAGTTCGAGAAAGATAGTAAAGAACTTAATGATGACCTTTTCCTACTAAAAGTATAATTAGAAGAGGCAAAGAAAATCGAAAACATTCTAAAACGAAAGCTATCAGAAAAGAAGGCAAGATGTGAAGCATTAGAACAAGAAGTAGTGAAAACTAGGAAAGAGATGGAGAAGTTTCAATCCTTGTATAATCATAATTTGTCAAGTATCAAAGCCTCAGAAGGATTAGCCACCATTCTAAATTAGCAAAGGAATCCAAAGCTGAAAACTAGTTTGGGTTATGAAGAGAGATCAAGTAGTGGCAAGCCAAGAAATGAAGAACCCATCAAGTTTGTCAAATGTACAACCAATGACAACAACAAACCTGCAAAAACAAAGGAAGACAATCAGTCACCCAGGATGAGTAAGGAAAAAGGTGCCAGGACTGAATCTGTAGAACAAACAAATAATGCGCTCCCTACTGAAAGACATCATCAACATGGAAGAAATCAATTTGCTCAAAGAAGACAACCATTTTCTAGGTACAAAGAATTTTTCTATGGCTATTGTTTCTACTGTTCTAACTTTGGTCACAAAGTTGTAAATTGTTCCTTAAGACTTAGACATGAACAATTAATATTTCAAAGGAATAAATACTTGCCACAATAAAGAATGATGCAACCTAGTAACAAACCTTCACAGATTGCAAATTGTCAAATTAAGTCTAGGGACATGCAACTAAGGAGGTCAAGAAATAATCAACAGTCAATGAGTAGACAATGTGGCAACAATAATTTTGACCTATTGAACAATGAGATTGAATGCTACATCTATCATAAATATGGACATAAATCTGTTGACTTTCGATTAAAGAACTATGAACCAGATTTGAATTCCCCTGCTGAAAATGTCAGGTTTTGGAAGAAGAAAGAAAGTGACAAGTGTGGATTAGTGTTGTCAGCTCAAAGAAAAATGAACCCTTGGTACATATACAATGGATGCTCCAAACATATGATGGGAGACAAAAGTAAGTTTCTATCTCTAAGTGAAAGTAAATCAGGAAACGTAACCTTTGGAAATGATGTTCCAGGTAAAACAAAGGGTAAAGGGATGGTGAGTTTAAGTGGTGGAAAAGGAAAAGCCCAAGATGTTCTACTTGTAGATGGGATGAAACATAATCTGCTCAGTGTAATTCAAATGTGTGATAGAGGATGTGAAGTGGTGTTCACGTCCAAGGACTACAAGATAAAGACTGTAAAATCAAGACAAGTGGTGGCCAAAGGCATAAGGACAAAAAATAATGTATATGTGATGAAAGAAAATAGAGAAGAATTTCATCTAAGAAAACATGATGAAAGTTGGTTATGTCATAGGAGACTTGGACATCTAAACTTTGACCACTTAATCAAACTCAGAAATCTCGAGGCAGTAAAAGATCTTCTGAGAATATCAAAGCCCCAAGATTCAATGTGTAAACCCTGCCAAGTAGGAAAGCTAAAAAGGACACAGTTTAAGTCCAAGAGCTATACTTCAATAGAGAAACCACTCCAACTAGTTCATATGGATTTATGTGGGCCATCAAGATAGGAAGGCACAGGGAAAGAAAACTACTTCATGTTGATTATTGATGATTACTCCAGACTTACTTGGGTTGCCTTTCTCAAAGAAAAAGCTGAAGCATTTGAGAAGTTTAAAATATTTAAGGCTTTAACTGAGACTCAAACATGCAAGAGGTTAAAGGCAGTAATATTAGACCGAGGAGGAGAGTTTATGTCAAGTGAATTCAAGGAATTATATGATAAGCATGGGATCAAGAGAGAATACACAATCCCAAGAACACCACACAAAAAATGAAGTAGTTGAGAGGCAAAACAAAATAGTGCAGGAAATGGCAAGGTCAATGATGAATGAGAAGAACATTGGTCAAACCTACTGGGTAGAATAAATACACACACCAGTCCATGTACTTAACAAATCCCACCTTAGACCACAAAGTGACAAGATACCTTATGAACTGTGGTTTGGGAGACCTGATTCAATTAAACACTACAAAGTCTTTGGGAGTAAATGCTACATAAAGAATAATGATGAGAACCTTGGCAAACATGATGATAGGGCTGATGAAGGTATCTTCTTGGAGTATGCTACAAACAGTAAAGGATACAGATGCTATAATAAGAGGCTGCATAAAATGGTTGACTGTATTGACATAAAAGTTGATGAAGGAATCCCAGCAAGAGAGGTGTACAGTAATGAGTCTTCTACAGAAGACACAGCTAAAGCAGAAGATGAACAGGTCCAAGAATCAAAAAATGAAGACTCTAACTCAGATGAAGACATAGACATTTAGATAGACTCAAATCAGCAGACAACATCAAATTCCTCCTCCAGAATCACTCAAAAGAATCATCCTACAAGTCAAATAATTGGTGAAAAAGACAAAGGTGTACAAACCAGGAAAAAGCTAATCAAAAACACTGAACAATCACATATAGCTTCCATATCCATGCTGGAACCCAAGAATTTTAATGAAGCTAGCAAAGATGAACATTGGGTTAAAGAAATGAATGACGAACTTGATCAGATTGAGAAAAACAATACATGGGAGATGGTTCATAGACCGAAAGTTAAAAATATCATTGGTTCCAAATGGATATTTAAGAATAAGTTGAATGAGAAGGGACAAGTTGTCAGGAACAAAGAAAGATTGGTCTGTAAAGGCTATGCTCAAATAGAAGGACTGGATTTTGATGAAACATTTGTGCCCATAGCAAGGTTGGAAGCTATCATAATATTTCTTGCCTATGCTTGTCATAAAAGGTTTAAAGTCTATCAAATGGATGTTAAGTCATCTTTTCTAAATAGAGATTTAAATGGAGAAGTCTATATGGAACAACCAGAGGGTTTCGAACTATCTAATAACCCTGACTTAGTATGAAAGATAAAGAAATATTTATATGGGTTAAAACAAGCTCCTCATGCCTAGTATCATAGACTAGATACGTATCTCAAAGACAAAGGGTTCAAGAGAGGAACAATTGACAACAATCTATATATCAAAACAGAGGGTGATGATTTGCTCATTGTGTTGGTCTATGTAGATGACATCATCTTTGAATGTAATAAGGATTCATTGGTAAAATGGTTTTCTTCTGCCATGTAGTCTAAGTTTGAAATGTCTATGATAGGTGAACTGTCATTTTTTCTTGGTCTACAAATTACTCAGAGGTTTGAAGGGATGTTCATTTCTCAAGAAAATAATCTAAGAGAAATGTTGAAAAGGTTTCAGATGGAAGATTCTAAACCTATGGGCACACCTATGGTTACTGGATAAAAATTAAGCAAGGATGATGACTCACCTGATGTTGATCAAAGTTCATTAGGTCAATGATAGGAAGTCTGTTGTATATCATAGCATCTCGCCCAGACATAATGCATGTTGTTGGAATGGTAGGAAGATATCAGTCTGCACCTAAACAGAGTCATTTTCTAGCTGTCAAAAGGATATTCAGATATTTTAAAGAAACAATGACTTATGGTCTGTGGTATCCCAAAAATTAGAATTTTCAATTAAAACTACCTATTCAGATGTAGACTGGGCAAACTGTGTTGATGAGAGAAAAAGCACCAGTGGAGGAGTATTCTTCCTAGGTGACTCATTAGTAGCATGGCTTAGTAAAAAGCAATGATCCATTTCCTTATCAACTACAGAGGCAGAGTACATTGCTGCTACTACCTATTGCACTCAGGTATTATGGATGATTTAGACACTTGCAGACTTGGAGGTAAAATACGCAGCACTGATCCCAATTCATTGTGATAACACTAGTGCCATCAATGTGTCTAAGAATCATGTGCTCCACTCCAAGACCAAGCATATTCCCATAAAATACCATTTTATGAGAGACTAGGTCACCAATCAGGTTGTTAAGGTCCATTATATTCCAGCCATAGAACAAATTGCAGGCATCTTTACTAAATCCCTAGCTAAGACATCATTTGAATATCTCTGACAGAAGTTGGGTGTCATCCCGTCTCACACCTAAGAGAGTCCATCTTGTTAGGGGGAGTGTTGTATTGATTGAATATCTGATACCTCCTAAAAATTATGCAACAGCTCAGGGGGAGCATGTTTTCTTTGACATTGATGTGAAAGGGGGAGAAAAGAAGTGGTCTGGACTGGATGCTATAGTTGGAGGTCCAAATAGATTAGCACAATCATTCAGGGTTGCCATCAATGCCAAAGGGGGAGATTGTTGGCATGTTTATCAGGCAGGTGTGCTTGTCATTGATGGCAATATCAGAGTATGCAGTGATGGAAAAACAAGAACAACGAAAGTTCAGAAGAGAAAGTGCAATGGTGCACGCAAAGTGCAAGAGTGTGCTTGTTCATTTGATGGAAAATAGGCAGGCAAGGACGATCAACAACGCATGGATAATGGCAAGGAAAGATTAGAAGCGTAAACTCCACTTCGGAGTTTCAGATACTGGTAGATTGAGAATTCAAGAGTTGAGACCCTTCAACACAGGAGTCCCGGAGTTGCAAAATCCATAATCCCGAACTCCCGAAATAGGCACATAAAAGAAGAGTTTCGCGGACTGAGAAATAAATCCATTTCAAAGTTTCAGATACTGGGAGTTGGAGGAGTCAAGACTCTTCATCATCAGGAGTCTCGAAATCATGAAATGCGAAACATCAAAATCCTAGAAGAAGGAGGAGAATTTCAGGTACCGGGAGTTGGAAGAGTCAACACTCTTCATCATCAGGGGTCCCTGAATCGCGAAATGTGAAACGTCGAAATCCTGGAAGAAGGAGGACGATTTTGGATACCAGGAGTTGGGGATGTCAAGAACTATTACTATAGGAGTCCCAAAGTCACGAAATGCGAGATTGTGAAATGTCAAAGAATCCATACCGTAGGTTCAGATACTGGGAGTTGGAAGATTCAAGTGACAAGACTCTTCATTTGCGAAAGGCCGAAATGCGAAATGCCAAAATGATCAAAGCTAGTGTAACCAAGATCCATTTTGGAGCTTCGGATACTGGGGCATGGAGCATCAAGAACTCATCGCCACAGGAACGCTGAAGTGCTAAAAAGTGAAATCACGAAAGCACTAATAAGCACTCGGTCACCTCTCGTAGTCACATGGTCGAAGAGCTATAGAGAAAATCTTGAAGCAGCAAGGTCCATTTCAGAGTTTCGGAGATCGTGACTTGGAGAGTCAAGATACCTCACAACAGGAATGTTGAATTGCCGAAATGCCAAAATGTGAAACACATTTTGGCTCAGCCTGTGGTCATAGCCATTGGTCACATCAGCAGAAGATGAAGGAAGGAGCTAGTGCAAACAAGCTCAATTTTGGAGTTTTAGGGACCTCGACATGGAGCGTCAATAAACTCTACCATAGGAATGTCGAAATCCTGAAATGTCGAAATGTGAATTAAACGCAAGATCCTACGGATCCAATCCAACGGTGCAGGTGAATTTAAGTGTCATCGGAGAGATACTGTTGCAATTCAGATTGTGACTTCCAGAAACGACTGATGGCTTTTGCCAAAGGAATCAAACAGGCTTCAGTGTGATTGCCAGAGAAGATGAAGAGGCTCGAGGCATATTCCAGTCGAATGAAGATTATTCTTAGAGGTGGTTGACAGATGGAAGAGTGTTGGAGCCTGTAACTGCAACAAAGAGGATTAGCTCGACTTTGATAGAGAAGAAGAAGAGTCTCAACTATGAGATAGGCTAATGAATCTCGGCTTAACACCCAGTGATGATGGACACATGGATCTAACTTCCAGATAAGCTAAAGAGTGGCAATTATGATCGGGCAGAGCACTCAACATGGACAGAAAGCATGCACAAGTTGCACCAAGACTATAAGTATGTAGAACAAAGAATAGAGGTGTTGTTGTTGTTGTGAGGGATTCAGGAGTGTAGAAGGAGGCATGTGCAATAGCTGAAATATAGAGAAGAGGAATGGTGCATTGAATGGACATGGCGTATAGAGTATAAAAGGAAGAAGCACTAAAAGTGCAAGGCATGTGTGTAGCAAGATAGTGAGACACTAAAGGAAGGTTGAGGTGCTCTGGTAGAGGAAAAAAAAAGATCAAAAATTGTAAGAAGATGCAGACAGAGAGACATCGATACAGGAGAACAGAGCAACATAGCAGAACAGTGGTAAACTTGGTAAGCCAATGATAAATATTGTATCACTATGATAAATTTATAGATAGAAAACTTTATATTTCAGGGTGGTAGGGTGGTTCTAGGGAGGACTACTATCCTCAGAGGTTCAAGTGGGTGCTTGAACAAAGGGAGTTGTATCTTCCATCTGGTTGCAGCCAGAAAAACCAGGGTGGTAGGGTGGTGCAAGGGAGAACTGTTGTTCTCTGTTTTACAGGTTGGTGCCTATATGATTGGAAGTTGGTGCTTCCATCCAGTTGGTGCTGGAACACCAGGGATTTGGTGCTTCCCTCTAGTTGGTGCTAGAGAAACCAGGGAGTCGGTACTTCCTTCTAGTTGGTGCTAGAGAAACCAGAGAGTTGGTGCTCTCAGCAAGTAGCAGCTTGCAAAACAGAGGTTGCAGCCTCATTATGAGTTGGTGCTCATATGTATGATAATGTATATGATAATGTAAAGAATGTAAATATTACTTATCATATAAAGAAGAAGAGTTTTTTACCCCTTATGGGTTTCCTCAGGAAATATTTGTCTCTGTGTATCTCATATATGTGACTGGTGCTGAATGTGCTATTACTTATTTCTTTGAATTATTATGATTATTATTGAGTGCTTTGTAAAGAGTTAAAATAAGCATAATTGTTTAAGCACGGTAACAATTGATTCACCCCCCCCCCCCCCCCCCCCCCCTCTCAGTTGTCCAACACCCTACAATTTCTTTTGGAGGATCGTCATATTTTGTGACATTAATAGATGATTACTCTAGAAAGGTGTGGATCTATTTACTTAAAATAAAAGTTGGTGTATTTATTGTATTTAAGTAGTTTAGAGATTTTGTTGAAAAGAGAAATGACAGGTCAATCAAGTTTGTAAGAACAGATAATAGAGGTGAGTTCACATCCTTGGAATTTAAGAAATATTGCAAGGAAGTTGGGATCGAAAGACATAATACCATGGTTTATACTTCTCAACAAAATGGTGTTGTTGAGTGCATGAATATGACTCTTCTAGAGAGAGAAAGGATCATTCCAAGTAATGCCAAGTTGTAGTAGGAATTGTGGGAAGAAGTAGTTCTTACAGTATGCTATCTGATAAATCGGTATCCATCAGCTGCAATAAACTGTAAGATTCCAGAACATGTATGGATAGGTCATTTGTGTGATTATTCAAATCTGAGAATATTTGGTTGTGATGCTTATGCTCTTATTTCTAAAGATCAATGTTCTACATTAGATCCTAGATCAAAGAGATATGTCTTTGTTGGTTATGGTGATGGAGTTAACGGGTACAAATTGTGGGATCCTACTACCCACAAAATCATCATAAGCATATATGTAGTATTTGATGAATCCCCACTCATAAAATCATAATTGGTAGATGTTGAAGTGAGACAAGAATAGGTACCGAAAGTTCAGCAAATTTAGTTGGAAACTCATCCATATTCATAAAAGGAGCAGAATGAAGAATTTCCATAAAAAAATATGAAGATGCAGAAAATCTCCAAGAAACTATGGATATGCCTCAACCATCTCTAAGGATATCTACATGGGTCAGGAATCCTCCTACAAGGTATGACGATTATATTTCTTCTATGTCTTTGGTTTCTATTGATGGAGAACCAAGTTGTTATCATGAAGCAATAAAGGTATCTGAAAGTGTTAGATGGAAATAAGCTATGAAAGAAGAAATGGATCCCTTAGAGAGGAATAAAACATGGGACCTGGTAGAAGCTCCAAAGGATAGGAAGGTTGTCAGCTGCAAGTGGGTCTACAAACTGAAAAAGAGTGTTGATGATAAAGTTGAAAGGTATAAAGAAAGACTGGTAGAAAAAGATCTTTCTCAAAAGGAAGGTATTGATTTTCATGAATTTTTTTCACCAGTTGTGAAGTTTTTTTCAATTTGTGTTGTGTTAGCACTAGTTTCTTTACTTGATCTTGAGTTAGAGAAACTAGATGTTAAAACAACATTTCTACATGAAGATTTGGATGAGGATATATATATGGAACAACCAGAAGGGTTTGTTTAGGATCACAATAACAGGTTTGTTTGCAAACACAAGAAGTCATTGTATGGCCTGAGGCAGTCTCCCAAGTAATCGTACAAGAAGTTTGATTCCTTCACAGTGAGCCAAAATTTTACAAGAAGTGAATATGATCATTGTGTTTACTTTAAAAGGTTGGAAAATGACATATTCATTATTTTGGTGTTATATGTTGATGATATGCTTGTTGCAAGAAAAAGCATCGTCGAAATCAACAGGTTAAAGGCTCAGTTGGCTAGGACATTTGATATGAAGGATCTAGGAGTAGAAAAACAAATCTTGGGCATGGAGATACATAGAGACAAAAAAATGGTAAGTTGTGGTTAGCACAACAGAAGTATGTGGAGAAAATGATTATGAGATTCAGTATGAATAATGTGAAACCCATACAAATCCATTTGGCTTCCCATTTCAAGATTTCTTCAAGTTTATGTCCTAGTAATGATGAATAAAAGGATTATGTGTCTTGTGTACCATATGTTAATGCAGTAGGAAGTTTGATGTATGTGATGGTGAGTACTAGACCCGATATTTGACATGCAGTTGGTGTTGTCGGTAGATACATGGAAAATATAGATAAGGAACATTGGGCAACAGTGAAATGGGTGCTTCAATATTTGAGGGGCACAAGTAATTATTCTATCACCTATGATGGTTCCAGTGATTCAGTTTGTGGTTATGTTGATTCTGATTTTGCAGGTAACTTAGACAAAAGGAGATCCACTTCAAGATATGTCTTTACTCTTGTAGGAGGACATGTTATTTGTATGTCAAAGCTTCAAAAAATAGTTGATTTATCCACTAATGAGGCAAAATATATGGTTTCCTCTCATGCATGCAAGGAGGCAATTTGGTTAAAAGGTTTGTTGGGTGAGTTTGGAAGGATGCAGGACAAGGTTAAAGTATTTTGCAACAATCAAAGTGTTATTCATTTGGCTAGAAATCCATCTTATCATTGTAAGAAGAAGCATATTTATATTAAGAACCATTTTGTAAGACAAGTTGTTGATGAAGGGGGGGTGGCTCTGGAAAAGGTCCATACAAAATTGAATTCTGCAAACATGTTCACAAAACTAGTTTTGTTAGAGAAGCTACAATGGTGTTTGAATTCTCTTGGCTTGCAGAAAAGGTGATGAATTAATTTGGACATGATATATCAGGTAAATTGTTGTCAAGGTGGAGATTGTTGAAACTGCCAACTAATTTCCCATGCGGATTAGCTAAAAATAGAATGTGCATGCATGCAAACTACAGTGAACACTAATGTTTGCATGCATGCACACATGAAAACTTAAGGTAGAAAATAAACTAGGGCCAAAAGTGGGCGTAAAATCCATGCCATCTAAGATCTGCAAGAAGCTCTTTGGCATTTTTCCTGGTGATGTGACCAAATCTAGACCACTGGTAATCCCACATTGATGGGTGGTTGTAGTGAATCTCCACAAAGAGATCATCATAGTTTTCATTGACATGAAAGATGAAAGTATCTTGGAAAGAACATCTAGTTGTTCAAATCATGCATCTAATTGTTCATAATAAAATCAACTAGCAACCAAAAGATTTCTTTATAAAAATTATCTTCCTGCACACCTTAATCTTTCTTATAGTTTATTAATCAATTTAATTTAGTTTTTAAAAGGACAATTTTGTTGATGCAAAAACTGTTGTTATTGCTCAAAATATAGAATAAAAGATTGGAATCAATAGGAATGATTGACTTGTCAACATATCAATAATAAGTTATTAAACATGGAATAGAAAAGATTGCATTGGACTAGAATTACAAAAGAATGAAAAATATGTAAAAATTACATAATTCTGTAGGCCAATGCTTTTCAGCCCTTATTTTCTATTTATAAAGTAATTTTAAAATCCCAACTATTTTCTACAATATACTTGCGATGCATGATGTTATGCATAAAGTCTATTATTGTTGTGATATAGTCTAAGTAGGTTTAATTATTAAGAATATGTGTTTTCTCTTAAGAGGTCACAAGTTCAAATCCATAGGGGGTAGGGTATGTATACCTTAATAGAATTTAGTAGTCAAATCGAGGTCCCTTGTCCCACAAACAAGGATTCATACACCAATTTGATGTCATAACCTTAAAATTAAATTATTATTATTATTATTATTATTATTATTTAATAAGTAAAATATATGTTTTTATATAGTTTTCCAAGAGATGTTTAGATGTTGCTTCTTAGTGAATGACCAATCTAATTTTAAATTGTGTTCTAAGCCAAATATTTCGGTGCAAGGAAACATAGAAAATTATGGGTTTAGTGTGTTCTTTCTGGCTTCCTGCATTCTTATCGTTATCAGTGTGTTGATAGTGGGACATTTGATCTCTGTATGTCTCGTATTTCACATGTGATGAAATAATCTTACGAGACATCGCTTTCCTTGGCAGATGGTGGCATTCTACCGAGGTTGATTTCAGTATCAACTCTTGTTATAATTTTTGGATGGGAATCCATAAAATCAATTCTATTTGAATGGGAATTAACGCTCCACATAGTTATTCTAGATGTTATGAACGATGAATAGTCAATCATGATATCATCAACACGACTGATGTCCTTCTGAGATCTTGCTTTAGGATCTTGGAATTGACTTTGAAGGTGCGAATCTGGGTGAAATCACAGGGGTACATCCGAAGGAACCAAAAGAGGCTAGTGTTGAAGGCATTAGCACCCAAATCTAGTAGAACCCGTCATTATCTGTGGTGGAGATACAATACCTTGGAAAGAAAAATCCATGGCAAGATGTGCATTTTGTCTTCCACATCATTGGAAACCCGAAGGGAGAAACCTCTATGGAAGTTGTTGTGATCGTCGAGCTTCTTAATGAGATGACCTTTCACAGGGCAAGCAAAAACCTCTCCTATCCACTTCATCTATGTTAAGGTCCTAACCTGCACATAGGTAGATCAATGTATTCGGATGTAATAAAGGTCAATATTAATAAGGCCTTTCAATAAAAAAGAATAAGGCGAATGTAAGAAGACCTAATAGAAGCTTTCGCTTCTAGAAGGATCTTCCTCTAGATGCTTCTCTTAATAGACATATTTAGTATAAATAAGGGTTGAGGTTATGAAAACCCTAGCTTGGATATTATTGTAATAGAGCATTGCTCAATTGGAGGTTGCCCCCTCGAAGAGGCCTGTGAACATTGCTTTCTGAATCAAAGTGTTATTTCTATTACTATTCTTATATCATTTCTATGTTATTTTGAAGATTATGCTAGATATTTTACTATTATTCTACCATTTCTAGCATTTTATTTCTGTTCTGCATATTTTATATATCTGGTATC
>CBVK0103455444.1:0-11309 GCA_900067695.1 Picea abies | reverse complement strand
ATTTAGTATAAATAAGGGTCGAGGGTATGAAAACCCTAGCTTGGAGATTATTGTAACAGAGAATTTCTCGATTGGAGGTTTCCCCCTCGAAGAGGCCTGTGAACATTTCTTTCTGAATCAAAGTGTTATTTCTATTACTATTCTTATATCATTTCTGTGTTATTGTGAAGATTATGCTGGATATTTTACTGTTATTCTACCATTTCTAGCATTTTATTTTTGTTCTACATATTTTATATATCTGGTATCTTGCAATCTATCACCATGGATTCTCATCTTCATCTTGATATTCGTCCAAAAATGTTTCTTTTGTCCTACACAACTCGTTGGTGTTTCTCTTCCCAACTTCCCATTCATTATTCTTAACCTTCCTGGTCAATCCTTCGTATTTACAAGCCACAGTAATGCCAATGTACTCAAATTTTAAATGGGGAATCAGCAGGGAATTGTTTTCTGCCCATTTTCACATTTACATTTTAATTTGGTTTTGGACTGCACTCATCCATCCACCAACCTGCATGTTAATCAGGATGATGGGACGGTCCATGAATGAGGGTGACAGTGGGGTCGTGGGAGGTGAAGTTGGTTAGGGTGTTGGAAAACAAATGAAATCAGTGGTGGAGGGTGTCATTAATAAACATAAACGTGGATGCATGTATTCCACGATGAAGCCATTATCAACCATTGGACCATGCAACCCATTAATGATTGGACTGCTACATGGTCGATAATGTATTCTCTATGAACATCACCATGTACATCCCACCTGAGGATTCCAAAATCCTACATAAATCATACTTCCAAAATCTATACAACATCCTAGCTAAACTTAATTGGATTGGTAACTTTGATCAATAAGAATAGATTAATCATCATAGTGCACCTTCTTGACATTAAACACACTCTTTCTAATATCAATAAATGTTCATGAACAATTGGAGACACATCCCACCTGAGGATTCCAAAATCCTACATAAATCATGCTTTCAAAATCTATACAACATCCTAGCTAAGCTTAATTGGATTGGTAACTTTGATCAATAAGAATAGATTAATCACCATAGTGCACCTTCTTGACATTAAACACACTCTTGCTAATATCAATAAATGTCCATGAACAATTGGAGACACATGCCACCTGAGGATTCCAAAATCCTGCATAAATCATACTTCCAAAATCTATTCAACATCCTAGCTAAGCTTAATTGGATTGGTAACTTTGATCAATGAGAATATATTAATCACCATAGTGCACCTTCTTGACGTTAAACACACTCTTGCTAATATCAATAAATGTTCATGAACAATTGGAGACACATCCCACCTGAGGATTCCAAAATCCTACATAAATCATACTTTCAAAATCTATACAACATCCTAGCTAAGCTTAATTGGATTGGTAACTTTGATCAATACGAATAGATTAATCACCATAGTGCACCTTCTTGACATTAAACACACTCTTGCTAATATCAATAAATGTTCATGAACAATTGGAGACACGGGAAAATATTTTGAGGCCGCTATCAACCTCAATCTGTTTTCTCTTCTCTACACTAATATAGAGAAGAATGATCATTTATCCAAAATTTTTTATGTTTACATGTTAATTTGTTAATTGAGTTTAGCTTGGGTTGTTGAAAGGAATATTTTTTTATCTTTCCCACCTAGGTTCAATTCTTGTAAGTGACATGTTGATCTCTTAACATGGATACCATTCTCGAAATGAGGGGACTCTTAGAATTGAATTGGATTATGCACTTAGTTTTTTTATTTTAACTCTCATTGCTAGACCAAACATAGGTTCTATTCATATCATACATAACCAAATTCCCATATCAAATTATTATAATCAATCTTATTAAAATTTCTAGCATCAGATATGACTAACTTAATTTATTTTTAACTCTCATTACTATACCAAACATAGATTCCATTCCTATCCTACATAACCAAATTCCCATTTTTTGTTCTTCAATATTACACTATCTTCTATCTATTGGTTTCTCTCTATTAGCCACCCATAGTATGGTTTGATTCACAATGTGGACAAACCAAATCACAATCTACCATTTATTAGCCCCCTTAGGTTAAAATAATCTAATTGTGAAACTCCGATTTCATGATATTCTGGTTTGTCAAGTATGATAGCAAACATACAAATGTTGAAAGTCGATTGGAAGAAGTCATGGTAGGGAATTTTCAAGGTTCAAATATATTTTATACAAATTCTAAGTAATGGACAACAAGTATAGTCCGTGGGAGGAATTTTATACTTCCATTTTAGAAATTTTGACATCTCTATATGATAGAGGTGTTTAGCATATTATAAAATTGAAATGAATTTCAAATTTATGAAGTAGTCATTTTTCTATAATTTTGATAATAGGTTGTGGAAGATTTTCCATGGAATCACGATACTCTATGGAACCATACACACTAGCGTCAATTTGGAAAAGGGCACCCTTATGGAAACATTGATAGTTTAGCTATTGAACTCTCTAATCATGAGATCAAAATTCAAAAAACTCAATCATAATAGTTCATAGTGTTTGTTAATGACCCCTCGCTTCCTTGGTCACAATGTGGTGGGCACACAAGTACATAATAAATATGTCCTCTATATTTCTTTCTCGTTTATCTAGGAGTACATAAGAAATACTTTGTTTTAAACATGTATATAGTATTTATTCTAATTATACGATTTTTTTTATTATTTCTAAACACTGGTAGTAATATTTATTTTAATTTCAATTTAACTTTTATAAAAAGAGAGAGCTCCATATGCATCTATGATGTTACAAATATGGACCCCATTTGCTCATATGTTAATATAACTTCATGTTCATTACCCTATCAATGTAGTTTGCTATACGTTGAAATTTGGATTGTTCATGTAATGCATTTGATTTTATTGTCTACTCATTTTTCTAGTCACTCTAGATTCAAACCCATGACATGCCCAAGAAGGATGTATGTTTTGTTTCAGTTAAATTTGGAAATCACTTATCTAAATTTAGCTAGGGATTTTGCACATTTGAAGAGACATTTGAGATACACTAACATGGATAGAGGGGTTGAATGAAGCTTTACAACTTATTCACATATTCCTTGAACTCTCTCAATTTTTTATTCAAATGGGAAGACAACTATCCTTCTATGACATTCTTTATCAATTATAAATCCTAGCACTATAATGGGGTCTACATCAGATGCTAAGTGGACAAATCCAATCAAAATCAAATTTCATCATTTTATGTCGGGGCATGCATTAAGATCTCTTTCTGGGAGAGCCTCTTGCATTTACCTTCTCTCAATATTTCTTAGAACTATGTGGATTCTTTGGTCTCAACAAATGCTCATCTTAACAAGACATGAACTAGTTGGTTAGTCATTTTCATAAAATAGAGGATATTTTTTTCCATTTTAGCAGCACAACCTCCATATTGAAAGGGAGATTCAAAGAGTCCTCAAGAAAGTGTTGAGTCTTTAGTTCCATATTCAATTCCAACCCCAAATATAGCTTCCTTATTTACATCTCTTATTTGCATCCCTTAATGTTCTTGTGTACTTTCTTCCAATGCTACCACCACTACGATGTAGCTAGTATATTATATCTAATAATGCATGAGATAAAGGTTTCACCCTTATATGAAGCAAGGGGAAGGGAAGGACCCATATAACATTTCTTATCTATGCAAAGGTGGATAAATAATAGATCAAGGTGATACCCATTTAGTGAGCAAACACATGCAAATATTTTGATGGAAACACATTATTATTAAGATTTTTTACTTTTCTTATGTTAACAGTACATCTAGGTAAATAAATAGTACTTCATTGATTATTAAGTAGTCACAAATGCAAGCTTGAGTGTTATAGTAGTTGTGGAATGCTCAATATAATATTGTGACAAAAAACAATGGGAAATTTTGTAGTAAAACTTCAAAATAAGAGAGAATCCACCATAAAAGTTCAAAGTTAAACCCTTAACACCAAAGATATCCAAACATTCACCATGAGAAACACCAAAAATATAGAGAGAAGAACCCTTAAGGTAGGGTAACACCATCAAATACTCCTTATGGAAGGAATCACTCCACAAGCCATGCTTGCTAAAAGATAATACAATTCAACACATCTCCAATATAATGATACTCATGTGTATTTATAATTTGTCATGAGTATTCCTAGGGGTTTTATGCCAACTAACCCTTATTATTATATTATTTCCTTTTAATTAGATAAAGGACATATGTTTTTTTTTTTAATTACATAGTGGACATATTCCAATATTATGATCATGTTACATTCATTATTCCCTTGGGTACCTCCCTAGGTACCCCATATTATCTTCCCTAGGTACATTACATTACATCCCCCTTGGCATGCTTCATCCTCAAAACATGGGAAGAAGTCATGTAATATGACCAATTAAGAAATGTAGTCAACTGGTACCATGCATGAGCATCCATCAATCTTCGTGAAACGTGGAAATGGGGACCAACTGCACGATATTTCCTTGATCGTGATTATGGTTTTTCTTTAGGATCCATGTCTTCATTGTTTTACTTTGATATCTCCATGCATTGATTTCATTCCTCCATGTGCTTACATTCTGGTTGTCTCTCTGGTTCCATGTTTTGAAAGTAGTCTGTGTTAGCACTGATAGTCACCCTTATATTGCGAGAGGATAAGCCCAGTACCCATCAAATTTTTTGGTGGATGTTTGGTTTTTTTGGTGGATGTTTGGTTTATATGAGTGGAGGTCAATGGACAAAACTCAATATATGAATGATTTTCAACAAAAAACTAGACAAGAAATGTACAGGGAAGTGAGTGCCACAACTAACTTCAGTCAGTGAATTGAGTTTAAGTGTGAGCAGAGGGAAGACTTAGTAAGAAAGGTGGACAAGAATTTTATGGGCATCAGGCCTTCAAGCATCTTGGAGAAGAAAAAATTAGACTCAAGATCACTCTTAAGCTCAAGTTTCAATCACTGAAATATGTCCAGACAACACAGTCACAACAACACAATGATCAAACCTACATCACCATGCAGCTACAACAACTCGAATGGATCCTCCATGCTCGAGCCATTCAGTGTAAGAGGGAAAAAGATCACAAGGAAGCTGACTAAAACTGGTCATGATACCGTTGCAATCAAACCTACATTACAACAACATAACAATCCTCGACCGGATCCTCTATTCTCGAGTGTTTTAGCACAGTTTTTTACAAAGAGATGAAAAGAGGTTGACTTTTATTAATATGAAAGTCTGAAATTTGATACATAACCAGAGAACACTTCTGGCATCAAAACATTACAAAATAGGGAGATTTGGTCAACTAGTTGATGACCATAACAAAATATCAAAACTACCTATTTATACTCAGACCAGTCCACCACTACCATGAGTGTGACCTAGCTGCTACATTCAAAGCCTTTCATTTTCACTTTCTTCTTCAGATTGAGAATGTATCCCTCTGTCAGACGCAAGCTCAGATCGGCATAGGCATGCAGAAAAATCCGTCAACAGAGGTACCTCAAGCTGACAACTCTATTTTCCATGGCCGACTCCTCCATACTTTCTAATTACTAAGTGAGTCGAGGTTTCAAAAACCCGACCTACCTTCCATTAACTACTTTTCCTCGGATATTGAACGAGACCTAATGATCAGGGGGAGGCCATGTGCTTCTCTCAGATAGGATGCCATATAAACACGAGATTTCGGGGTCGTCAAAATAGGTTTGGATTCAAACCACTTTTGGACCCAAAATCCATCACCTTTCGTCATGTATCACTTTTGACTTACCATGGTTTCAATTGTGGGACCTCTTAAGAAAATTATCGCCCGAGCATGTTGCATCCCCACAATGAACTGTGGTCATAGATCTGGTCTCGATCAGAGATCTGGACGCACCTGCTAGATTTAGCACTACTGCCAAGCTTAACCGCCCGCCAACTTTAGAATCCGCCAAACTGTGACCTGGGGGAGGGGGATGCTACTTTTTACATTGAACAATAATACCTCCTGGAGGATGATCTGACGTGGAGGTTTGATGTCATCATGTTGATGCTTCATGAAAGAGAAGCGACATGTGTCACTAAGAAAGAAGCGAATAATATGCCCATGGTTGCATGGACTAAGTGCCACATGTCAATGTTGGATAGGTGTCTGGTGTCACAACCAATGAGTATGCCACATGTCTACACTGATGACTACCACATACTCTCTTAAATCGACGACTGAGATCTCCTTCAGGTCTCTGGGCTCCAAGAAAATGAAAACTCAAACTTATTTTTTCCTTGAAGAAAAACATCCAGAGTTAAGGATATGACGATGTGTGGCCTCCAGAGATTGATGGCTGAGATCCCTTTGTGGCTCTGGGCTTCAGAGTTCTCAATAGTCAAACTTTATTTTCCCCAAGAAAATTCACCGGAGCTAGGGATCTGACGACGCGTGGACACTGGATTTGGACAGTCGAGATCCACTTTGGATATTCGGGCTTTGGGAGAAACAAAACTCAAATCTTTCTACCTTCAATTTCTTTTACCCGGAGCTATGGATCTACTGATGCATGACCCCGCCGATGGATGGTCCAGATTCACTTCGGGCCTTCGACACTTCTGCCACTTCTGGACTTCTAGCACTTTGGGCACTTCGGGACTTCGGACGCTTCGGGACTTCAGGACTTCAGGCTCTTCGAGATTTCAGCCACTTAGAGACTTCAGCCACTTAGAGACTTCAGGAACTTTGTCACTTTGACCACTTCGGAACTTCAGGCACTTCGGGACTTCGGGCACTTCGAGACTTCGGCCAATTCAGGACTTTGGGCACTTTGACACTTTGAGAAATTTGCGCACTTCTCATTTCAAGACTCTCGAAGCTCATTTCCACGAACACTTGGATCGGATGCCACCTGTCCCCTTTAATATCTACAGCTCATGCTTGTTTCTGGACGTCAGAATTTTCCCTTCACTATACTTGGTGCAATTTTGAGATTTTGAATACCCGCAAGCCACTGATTTGAACTCCACGTGGGATCCCCACTTTTGAAAACTGAACCCGTTTGTTGCTTGTGTTTGAAGCCCAAAAAAGACTACCATGAAAGCTGCATTGGTGTCCATGGTTGCGTTCTAAGTGAACAAGGGCTTGGATGAATTTTTGTGGGTTGGGAAAACAGGGAGACCAGTGAATGGAAAAAGGAGATGAGTGTTCATCCTTGGACAAAAACAGAGGGGCTTGGGGCCGAAATTTATTTTGGGTAAGACATTAAGGGAAACTAGGGTGCACAAACAAACAAGGAAAACAAAAATTGATTTTATTGGCTGAAGGGAGAAAAAAATTAAGACTCAGCTTGCTAAAAGGAGAGAGACAGGGGAAATATACATTATTAGGTATCCTCAACAAACCCATACGACTCTTGACAACCCTATGTGATAAAATTTGGCTCCATAGGGGATGGCATGCTCCCTGCGATCTGCCAAGAACATGCAGTTCTAGTGCCTTATTTGTTGGGCTATGGAGTCTAGGTCAAAACAACATTGAAGAAAACAGGGAGATATGTACACTACTCTACTTAAAAAATGAAAAAAACAACATGGGCTCTAGAAGGAGATTATTTATGTATAATCCTAAGCTAATTGATTTTTACAAAGTGCTAGGTGAAAGCAAACTTCCACCATAGCCACCCAGATTGTCTGGTAATATAATTCTTCTCTTCACTACAAATGGTCCACAAAAGGTAAAGGAAGTATGACATCATAAAGAAAACACAACTTGGAATGCTGACAATACCCCCAAATGATGACAAAATGAATAATTTTGCAGGCTCCAATGCTTGTGGAAAACACATCATTAAGTACAACCCCACAGGGTCAAATAAATTATAATCAGGAAAGATCAACTGGTAAGAAATTTCCTCATGTACTTCATTACTACTCACTCGTCGTTCGATGTTCTCAGAGTATACAGGTGGGTGGAGGACAGATGCAGGTTGGCTAATCCCAGGTGATATTTTCTCACTTACAACTTTTGGACAGGAGATAAACTGCACATTTAGCTCCTCCTTTTCTCCTCCATGGCTCTCCCAAGGATTAGATTCATACTCATCATAAACAAGAACCATGGAAAATCTCTTCTCTTTGTCATCTTCGCTGGGATATTCATCAAAAGTTAGTTGTTCTTGGTTAGTATTTGAAACAACTTCTTTATCATAAGCGAGACTGCCAAAAACATCAGTTTCCAGGACAGGAATATCCTCTTCATTTCCTTTATAAGAGAAACAAACAAACTCTGCCTTCGACTCTGAAAAACTAGGAAAAAACATAGAGGCATCTTCCCTAACTTTTGCTGCTAGCTTTTCATCTGTCTCAGCTTCATAGTCAGGAGAAAAATCTTCTGCAAAATACACTTGCTCTTCGACATTGGAATATTCAGAAGAGACATGTTGATCTTCATGAATGCTTAAAACAACAGACACGTCTAATATGATGCCAGGCGTTTCTATGTTATTTCTATCATAATGAATATCATCCAACACCTCATGCTCTTCATGGAAAATGATTTCTTCCACAATAACAACTTCATCAAAAAAATGATGTTTGTGACAGGTATAATCTTTATAAAACAAAGAAAACTCATCACAACAGTTTTCATAAAGATACTCATCTCAAAAATAATCTTTACAAAACGAATTGAAAGATGCATGAAAACCTATCAAAGAGATGATGCTTGCAATGCGAAGAGACCAACACCAATCATGAGCAATCCCCCTTAACAAAAGCTTGAAAATCTTAATCTGAACATCTTCATACATGATATGAAGTCGATGAAGAAATTCATGAAAGTCCAACATATGTTCAGCTAGTACTTCCCACTCTTCTCCTCGAAATTTAGGAAGGCCTCTTTCCCATTCATCTTTATCAGGCAGTGGATTACGGAAACCCACCGTTTTTGAAAAATCATAGAAGGCATACCTTTGAGCTAAAAAAATTTCCATTTGAAACCAGTGGAGTCACCATGGTGAAAAATGAGTCGTCAGAATAATGTGTCCAGCATTAGTTCACCATCTAAAACTGGATCTCTGCAATGTCGTTCTTCCCAGGGAGCCTTTCAATCTAGGACAACAGCTAAAAGCCTTCTTGAGAAATCTTTCCTTTCTTAATAATCCCCTCTAGGTCAACTTCAGGTGTAGCCAGAGGAAGTTTTGGAGTAGAACTTGTGTGTCTACCTTTGGAATCCACAACTAAAACAATGGAGTCTTCAGGTGCAAGATATGTAATCTTCAATGGTACTGAATTCAGATGCACCTTCAGAATCAAAATTACCTTATCGTTCTTACCCAAGGAAATGTCTTCAATTTATTCCTCAAAAATGACACCAAGAATGTTCACACTGATAGTCACCTTCAGATTGCGGGAGGATAAGCCCAGTACCCATCAGAGTTTTTGGTGGATGTTTGGTTTATATGAGTGGAGGTCAATAGAAAAAACTCAATATATGAATGATGTTCAATACAAAACTGGATAAGAAATGTACATGGAAGTGAGGGCCACAACTAACTTCAGTCAGTGAATTGAGTTTAAGTGTGAGAAAAGGGAAGACTTAGTAAGAAAGGTGGATAAGACTACTATGGGCATCAGGCCTTCAAGCAGTTTGGAGAAGAAAAACTCAGAGTCAAGGTCACTCTTAATCTCAAGTTTCAGACATTGAAATATGTCCAAACAACATAGTCACAACAACACAATGATCAAACCTACATCACCATGCAGCTACATTAACTCGACTAGATCCTCCATGCCCGAGCCATTCAATTTAAGAGGTAAAAAAATCACATGGAAGTTGACTAAAACTAGTCATGATACTGCTACAATCAAACCTACATTACAATATCATAACAACCCTCGACTGGATCCTCCATGCCCGAGTGTTTTAGAATAGTTTTTAACAAAGAGATGAAAAGAGGCTGAATTCTATTAATCTAAAAATATCAAATTTGATACATAACCAGAGAATAGTTCTGGCATCAAAACATTACAAAATAAGGTGCTCTGGTCAACTAGTTGATGACCATAACAAAATATCAAAACTACCTATTTATACTCAGATCAGTCCACCACTACCAGGAGTGTGACCTGGCTGCTACATTCAAAGCCTTTCATCTGCGCTTTCTTCTGTCAGACTGAGCATGCATCACTCTGACAGACGCGAGCTTAGATCGGCATGGGCATGCAGAAAAATCCGTCCACAGGGGTACCTTGGGCTGACAACTCTATTTTCCATGGTCGACTCCTCCATACTTTCTAATTACTGAGTGAGTCGAGGTTTCAAAAACCCAACCTACCTTCCATTAACTACTTTTCCTCGGAGATTGAATGGGGCCTAATGCTCAAGGGGTGGCCACGTGTTGCTCTTGGATAGGATGCCATATAAACATGAGATTGCAGGGCCTTCAAAAGCGGTTTGGATTCAGACTGCTTTTGGACCATCAATCCATCACATTTTGCCACGTATCACTTTTGACTTACCATGGTTTCAATTGCGGGACCACTTAAGAAAATTATCGCCCAAGCATGTTGCGTCCCCGCAATGAACTATGGCTGTAGATATAGTCCCAATCTGAGATCCAGACGCACCTGCTAGATTTAGCGCTACTGCCAAGCTTAACCGCCCGCCAACTTTAGAATCTGCCAAAATGTGCCCTGGGGGAGGGGGACACTACTTTTGATGTTGAACAATAATACCTCCCGGAGGATGATCTGACGTGGAGGTTTGATGTCATCATGCTGATGTGTCATGAAAGAGAAGTGACATGTGTCACTAAGAAAGAAGCGAATAATATGCCCACGACTGCTTGGACTGAGTGCCACGTGTCATTGATGAATAGGTTCTAGGTGTCACGACCGATGAGTACACCACATGTCTACACTAACGACTACCACAGACGCTCTTAAATCAATGACTGAGATCTCCTTTGGGTCTCCGGGCTCCTATAAAACTCAAACTCAAACTTATTTTTTTCTTGAAGAAAAACATCTGGAGTTAAGGATCTGACGACATGTGGCCTCTAGAGATCGATAGCTAAGATCCCTTCGTGGCTTAGGGCTTCAGACTTCTCAATAGTCAAACTTTATTTTCCCCAAGCAAATTCATCATAGCTAAGGATCTAATGACATGTGGCCCCTGGATTTGGACAGTCGAGATCCACTTTGGTTCTCTAGGCTCCGGGAGAAACAAAACTCAAATCTCATTGCCTTCAACTTCTTTTACCCGGAGCTATGGATCTTGTGAGATCGGAAGAG
>CBVK0103455435.1:0-16539 GCA_900067695.1 Picea abies | reverse complement strand
CTCCCTAGCATAATCTAGGTTGGATTTTTATTTTTATGGCATCAGTTCCCGGAATGACCAATGAAGGAACCCCTTTGCCAAGGGAACCCTTTGTTTTTCCTTCTTACGAAAAAATTGGTCCTCCTTACATCGCTACTTTGAGCCTTCCAGGTCTCACAATTGGGTTATCGGTATGGTTGTTTTCCACTCTGGTGATCTCGAATGCAGGTGATTTAGATGTAAGCACACCACCCACACATCAACCTCATGTCGACCTTTATCCTTCTTCGCCCGTCAGGTCTCCTTCCATTTCTCCTTCTTTGCCTAGTGTAAGCTCTCAAGTGAGTAGCCAAATTGATAAGAAGAAGAAGAAACGGAAAGAGAAGAAGAAGAACCAGAAAGGGACCAAGCCTTCAACTACATCAGATGTTGGATCTAAGCAACCAGCTATTGTTAATAGTATTGGGAGTGTTGATGAGGTCAACAAGATTAGAACGAAGAATCTGAAACCCAAATTCCCTTGGATTATTTGTAAGGGTGACCACTTTCTAATGGATTTACCTAGTATTCCCAAGGTCTTAGAATTGTGGTCCTCCACATCATCGGCCCCTGATGTACATGATGGTGATGCCCTATCAACTAGTGACGTTAAGGTTGGTAAGCAGAAGACAACTGTCAAGTTTCCTTGCATGTTATGTGAAAGTGATCTTCATTATCACCTTTTTCCTCGTATGGATGAGGCTTCTTGTCTTTTGGAAAAGCTTCAACTACCAACTGGTTATCGCAAGATTTCCCCCAACCCATCGTTAGTTGATAGAATGGTAAATCTGGTTCCATCCCCAGTTAGTCCAGTTGATCAGGTGGTCAATCTAGTTTCATCCTCGGTTGAACCACTTTGATCAGGTGGTCAATCTAGTTTCATCCTCGGTTGAACCACTCACCAAAGTAGTTGATCCAGTTCCCTCATCGATCATCCCCACTTTTCATCAGAAAAGTGAAACCCAGGTGACTAATCCAGTCCCATCTTTGGTCAGTCACGCCCTTCATCCGAAGAGTGCCAAAGTGATCGATATGGTTCTACCATTGGTCGATCCCATTCCTCCATTGAGGAGTGACAAATTGGTTGCTCTAGTTAGATCATCGGTCAATCCCACTCCTCCTCTGAAGAGTGCCAAAGTGGTCAATCTAGTTCCACCATCAGTCGATCCTACTCTCCCTCCAGAGAGTAAACTTGATACTGCCCATGTTTTTCTCGTTGGTACAGAATCTGCCGTGTCCGGGGGCATTCCTCCTCCTGCGAAAACTCCTCCAAGTAATGAGGCCATCCTTTTTTAGTGGAGTGTGCTAACTGGACCTCATCTTCCCTCTCACATACCTTTCAAGATTATAGTACAGGTTTGTTGTCGGGTCATTCCTCAGACACTGATACACAAAGGTTTGTCCGTTAGTATTTTGTCCTCTATTGCTTGGCAAGCTTTGGGTTATCCTCAACTTGTGCCGATTACCCTGACTCTATTCACTTTTAACAGAAGAACCAGTCACCCTTTATGGATCCTTCCTTAGTTTCCTGTAACTTTGGGAGGGAAAACTATCTTTATTGATGTTATGGTAGTCCAGGACCTCTTGGATTTCGATTTACTCCTTGGGCGAGATTATGTCTATGCCATGAAAGCTATTGTGTCCACTCTCTTCCGTGTGATATCTTTCCCTCATGATGGAAGAATGGTAACTATTGATCAACTTTCGTTTGTTGGCCCCGACTTGACCATCAACCCAATGACCTCCCTAAATTGTTCTTATCAGCAGTCGGTATCACCCCTGCCACAGGTCAATTATGTGGCATTGTCTCCCATGACTTCAACTTCCGATGACTTGGATCCAATAGTTGACATGGTGATCTCTTCAATAGGGCTATTGGAGCTTGATCTCATTACCCCTATCCCGGACCTCGACATGTGTTCCTTCCAGAGTGATTTTCTTCCATCTAGTGAAGATCTCTTGGAATCCATGACTGACTTTTGTCCCTTGACATGGTGTCCTTCTAGAGAGTTATCCTCTTGGAATCCATGATCAAGAAGAGGCCACGAGCATAGTTTCCCTCTCTGTGGCAAGCTCGTTAAAAAATGAAACAGAGGTCATGAGCATAATTTTGCTTCTCTGTGACAAGCTCGTTAAAAAATGAAACAAAGGTCTTGAGCATAGTTTTCCTCTTTGTAGCAAGCTCGGTAAAAATGAAACAGAAATCTAGGGATTCAACCTGAAGCCTTGAGCATAGTTCTTTTCATGTGTCAAGCTCGTTAAAAAATGAAACAGTCACATCTCCTATCAGATCGAGTCTTTCGCCAGATCTCATAGATGTCGAGTCGAGTCTTTCGTTAGGTCTCGTATTTGAAGCTTCATTTCATCCACCCTTATCCTTTTTCTCCATCTAGTACAAAAATTGGTGACAACCTCAAAGTCGGTGAATGAATTGAATCTTGGGGGGGCATGTCTCTAGCCTTTGATGATCATTCTGGAGTCAAGCCACTAGCTTTCAAGCTGGGGGCATACCAAGCTTAGTATTTGTTCTTTCTTGCGCTCGTAAAAAAATGAGAATGTAATCGAGTATACTTTTATCACTTTTTCGGAATCATAAAGGTTATATGAAAAAGGAACCCCCTGGAGTCCCCTTTAAGCTCTTTTCGGACTCTCTAAACATGAAAATATTGTTGAGTGATATTGCTTCCTTTCCCACATGTTAAAAGGTTTGAAAGGGCGTCTTTGGAGTGATAATTTATCTCTTTTTCGGCCTCGCAAGACTAAAATTACGAAAAAGGATAACCCTGGAGTCTTCTTTAAGTTCTTTTTAGACTCTCTAAACATGAAAAATCATCGAGTTTACCTTCTCTGGACTCGTTCAACAATCATACATTGAAGGGCCCATATGGGACCGAACCCTTACTTATTCTAGTTTGTTAAATAAAGAAAGAGGGATTTACCAAAGGTGAGTTTTATCGAGTATCTGTTACCCTCCTCGAGCTTGTTAAATTAAAAAGAGGTACTCGTCTATCTAGATGGGGGGGAAATTGAAGGAAGAAAGCCAAGCAATTTTTGGGAACATTACCAGTCATTCTTACAGTCGCCCTTGAACATGACATTTTATCTTTGCACACATTTTATATCCGTTGAACTTCTACATTGAACCAATCCTTTGAGTTTCCTTACTCCTTTGGGTCACCCGACGAAAGTCACATTATCCACTGCATTATCAAGTTTTGGTCCTTGTCGAGTTTCTGTTGTCATGCCTCAATGTTCAAGGGAAGTATCTGCCTCAAGAGTCAACCATCACAAATTCCTATTTCAATACCCGTGTCAATCCATGTTCTTTTGATCCACCAATTACATATCTGTGTCAGTTTCATGTCGTTGATGGGGGATACACCAAGGCCCTCCCTCGACGAGTCTATTCCTGTCAACTTCAGCACATTATCCAGGAGCTAGACTTAGAAACCAGTTAGTACCTTGGGACCTACATGCCTCAATGGAAGGCCTCCTCGCAACCGACAGTGGGTTTACATCATTGACCTCTGATCGAATGATTCCATGGATGTTCGAATTCATCTCATCCATTAAGATTTTTTGGAATGTACTAGAGTACCTTGGGAATCATTGACATCAATGGTGATTTCCCTCGTGCTTGTTAACGATTTACCTCATTGACTGGTAATCAAGTGGTTTCTGCCATGTTCGACATCAGGACATCTATTCACATGGTTAGATTTGTACTACATCAGGATCGGTAAGAAGACCCTGGGTTGATTCTTCACTGTTATATGTACTTTGCCCAGGTTGCAACGGAGTTTCTTTTGAACATTGACACATATACTGTTACATAGATCCACTTTGTATTGGTCGTGGCTATGTCTTGTCGTCTCATAGATCCACTGTGTATTCTTCGTGGATACGATCAGTTCAGGTCATAGGAGTATAGATCCACATTGTATCTTTAGTGGCTATACCTTTTTGTCAATACAATTATGGATCCGCAGTGTATTTTATGGTGGCCATACCTTGAAAGTCTTTATCACTCAAGCATAGGTATGCCTGCCTTGGGTTTGAAACATGTCATAATATTTGTTTGATGGTTGTGTGTAGCTTCTATCAGGTTCTTTGAGTTCGTACCCTTTCTTGAAAAAGTCTACAAAGTACTTCAGTCATCAATTTCTGTCTTCTAACTTCGCACTTTGGGGGGCAATCTGTTACACATCAAAATTACTCACTTTAATGATGACCTATTATCATCATGACTAATGTCGCAAGTGTCGCGTTATTGGCCTTAAGTGTCACAAACATTATACTTCCATCTTGCCTATGTCGTGTCTCTAACGACATCATAAGGACACTTAAGACACCTTCAAAGACTGGTTTAAGAAGGCGAAATCATTTGATGAGGAGTACAAAGCATTTGCCATGAAGAAAACCACTTAAAAATTATTTTTTAGAAGGCAACGCTCCCCTATACACTGTCAGGGAGTGCCAACGCTCCCTGGCCTTCTTTGGGAGAGCATTGAAACGCTCTGTGCACCCTTTTGGGGGAGCGCTACCCTTTCTGAGCGAATTTTGGTTTGTTGAGATAAATCAGGGAAGAATCCCTTCAATCTCTGAAGTTGGTTGGATTCGAGTCTGAGGTCAAGGCATGATCTTAGGCAGATCCTCAACTGAAGGAGAGGAATCCTCAACTTATTCCAAAGATCTCTCAAGTGGCTGGGTCTCTCCAAGCTTATATAAGGAGGTCTTCTCATGGTGAAATGGACATATGGATATTGAGAGAGATACCTAACTTATGATCTCATGAGAAATAGTATAATATAGGGACATTGTGAAGCATCAAACTTATGATCTCATAAGGGAGATATCATTGAAGCATCAACATTATGTGTGGATTATTTGAGCAAGGGTCTAGACAAAGAGAGCTTGGTGAAGTTGTTGCACCTACATCCATGGTTGTAAACATCTCACTTTGTTTTCATTAATATAAATCTATGCTTGGCATGTTTCCTTTAAAGTTTGTGTATGTTTTATGAACTTGTTTCTTTCATAGATCCATTATGAAGCTAATCATGGTAGAGTACGAAGTATGTCTCGTTGTTGTTGCCCATTGTATCGCAGGACCTTCTGAAGAACTTGGAGATCAAGATCAGCCTGGATCGAGCAAGGATAAACGTCGGTAAAAATATATTTACTCTTCTTCCTTCTTCTTCTTTGGATAGTTTAGCTTCATGAAAAGGAAAGTCAGTGTCCATAATAACACTTTTTTGTCTTGCTCATAGGGGTCTAGAAACCAAGAGAGAATCCACTTGTCTGCAAGGGGATTTCTTTGTAACACACAGTGGAAGACTTTATAGCTGCTTTTGAGAGACTATCTTTTCGTACAGAGGGAATGTCTAATTCTTTTTTCTGAGAATGTTTTATCAGTGGCCTCAAGGATGAGATTTGAGCCCATGTCCTCATGGATCGGCCTCAGAGTTGGGTGGAGGCTACTAAAAGAGATAAGGAAGCACAACATGTTGTCTCTTCTCAAAACTGGAAACCCTCCTTTATTCCTCACATTAAACTGGTAAATCCCACTCCTCCTTCTACTCCACTAAAGATCCAAAAATTGACCAGAGCCGAAATGGATGACCACCAACTCAAAGGCCTTTGTTATAATTGTGATGAAAAATATTTTCCGGGACACAAGTGTAAGGAAAAAAATATTTTTATGGCCATCTCGGAGGATGTTTCGGAAGAGGATGTTGAAGCTCCCCTTGTGTCTATGTCACCTGAACCCACTGACATAACCCCTCCCTCCACCCTCCCAAAGTAGCATCGGTCATTTCCCTAAATTCTCTCACTGGCTTCTCTGCTCCCCAAACCCTCAAACCAATTGGCTACATCAAGCATAGGAAGGTCATCATTCTTGTTGATAGTGGAAGCACCCATAATTTTATTCATCGTTGTGTTTCCCAAGAAACCAATTGCTATATCTGTGTAGTCAATAATTTCCAAATCATGATTGTCAATGGAGGGTCCATGAAATGTGGAGGGCGTTGTGAAAATGTGTGTCTCCAAATTGGTGACTACCACCTGAAATCTAATATGTTTTTTATCAACATGGGCGGTTGTGACATTGTGTTGGGTGCAGACTGGATAAGGACTTTGGGTCCCATTCTCATGGATTTTAAGGAATTAACCATGTAATTCTACTAGGAAGGCCAACAATATAAGTTCCAAGGCATAATTTCTAGTTCCCCTGAGATCATTAGTTCCCATCGCATGGAAAAGCTGCTCAAAAAAGGTCATCCAAGCATTATTGCCCAACTCCATGCCATACAAGCAACTACGACACCCTCTGTGTCGCAGGACCTCCAATCCATCCTCTCTAAACATCAAGTAGTTTTTTCCACTCACCAGGGACTCCCTCCTTCTTGTGGTGTTCATGATCATTCCATTCCCCTTGTCCCAAGAATCCTTCCTCCCAATATATGTCCCTATCATCACCCCTTTTCCCAAAAAATGAAATTGAGAAAATGGTTCAAGAACTGCTTAATGCAGGTGTTATCTGCCCTAGTACAAGCCCCTACTCTTCTCCTGTGGTCATGGTCATGAATAAATAAGGTTCTTGGCGCATGTGTCCTGACTTCCGTGCCCTCAACAAACTCACCACTAAAGACAAATTTCCCATTCCTATCATTGATGACCTCTTGGATGAATTGAGTGGCGCCCAATTCTTTACTAAACTTGATCTTCGTTCTGGCTACTGCCAGATCCATATGAAAGAGGTAGACATTCCTAATACTTCCTTTAGAACTCATGAGGGCCACTATGAGATTTTTTTCATGCCCTTTGGCTTGTGTAATGATCCCTCCACTTTCCAAAGCCTCATGAATCATGTCTTTCGTCCTTTTATACATCATTTTGTCTTAGTTTTATTTGATGATATCCTCATCTATAGAAAAACTTGGACAGACCATCTTGCTCATGTGGATCGAGTTCTCCATCTACTCTCTCAGCACCAAATTTTCCTGAAACAATCTAAATGTGCTTTTGGCGCCTCAGAAGTCAAGTACTTGGGTCATCTTGTTGGCAACGATGACGTCAAGGTGGATCCTAAAAAGATTGAAGCTATGCAAGATTGGCCTCACCCAAAGACTCTCAAAAGCTTGTGTGGATTTATGGGCTTAACATGTTATTATTGCAACTTTGTTAAGAATTATGGAAATATTGCGACATCTCTCACTGCACTCCTTAAAAATAATTCTTTCACTTGGACTCCAACAGTTGCTCAGGATTTTCAAACCTTGAAGATGGCCATGTGCACCAGTCCAGTCCTGGCCCTTCCCGATTTCACAAAAACCTTTGTCCTGGAATGTTATGCTTCAGGGAAAGGAATTGGCATTGTCCTTATGCAAGGGGGTTCACCTTTGGCCTTTACCAACAAACAACTATCTAAACGAAATTTGGGCAAATCAATCTATGAAAAGGAAATGTTGGTTATTCTACATACCATTGATCTTTGGCCCCCTTATCTATTGGTGCAACGCTTCCGAATTAAGACACATCATCAAAGCCTCAAGTATTTTATGGAACAACACATTTCCTCCCTAGAGCAACAAAAATGGGTGACTAAGCTCTTTTGATATGATTATGAGATCATTTACAAGAAAGGCAAAGACAATGTGGTTGTGGATGCACTTTCCCGAAAATATGAAGATGAAGGGTCCATTTTTTCTCTCTCCTTCATTGTACCAAATTGGCTCCAAGTCGTTCGCCAGGAATGGCTACACGATCCCAAAAGTTCACATATGATACAACAATTGCAGTCCAATTCTCCAGTTTCCCCAAGGTACTCTTGGCTTCATGATGAGCTTCGATACAAAGGTCATTTGTATTTAAGTAAACAGTCAAAACTTAAATCCACAGTACTTTTTGATCTTCATGCTACACCCACAGTTGGGCACTACGGGTTTACCAAAACTAATGATAGGGTCAAACATTCCTTTTTCTGGGATGGTATGAAACAAGACGTTCGTAATTTTGTGGCTGAATTTGATGTGTGTCAATGCAACAAGGTAGAAACAGTTAAATATTTTGGCACACTACAACCACTTATGATTCCACCTGTTATTTGGTGGGATATATATATGGATTTTATTGTAGGCTTACCTAAATCGGGAAATAAATCAGTCATCATGGTGGTAGTTGATCGTCTTTCAAAGTATGCTCATTTTTGTGCTCTTCAACACCCATTTACAACATCCATTGTGGCTCAACTTTTCATGGATTAGGTCTTCAATCTTCATGGCATGCCACATTCTATAGTTTCTTATCGCTACCCAACTTTCACTAGCAATTTTTGGCAAGAAATGTTCAAGCTACAAGGCACCCAATTGCATCTCAGCACAACTTATCATCCCCAGACTGATGGTCAAATTGAAGTTGTCAACAAGTGTTTGGAAACATATTTTAGGTGTTTTGTATCGGAAAAGCAAAATCAGTGGGCTCAATAGTTACCACTAGTTGAATGGTGGTACACCACTTCATACCATACAGCTACCCGCATTACTCCTTTTGAAGTGGTATATGGACAAAATCCACCTTTAGTTCTCTCATATTTACCAGGTGTCTCGAAGGTCCAGGCAGTTGACCAAACACTTACAGTTCGAGAGGATATTCTTCATACCCTTAAATAGAATTTGGTCATGGCCCGGAATCACATGAAGAAACAAGCAAATCAAAGTCACTCTAAACGTCAATTTGTAGAAGTGGATCAGGTGTTTCTTCAATTGCAACCTTACAAGAAAAATCCCCTCAAGGTTGACCATTGTCAAAAACTGGCGCCAAAATTTTATGGTCCTTATACCGTTCTCAAGCGTGTGGGACAGGTGGCCTATCAGTTAGCTTTGTCGATTCATTCTAAGATACATCATGTTTTCATGTTTCCTGCTTAAAGAAGTTGATTGGAACTAAGTGCCAAACTCAAACCAACCTTCCCGAGTTGGACGAAGAAGGATCCATTTGGCTATATCCACAAGCATTTTTGGACCAGCGTGAGCGTCGCCTGCGTCAATGAACCATCCAAGAAGTGTTAGTCTAGTGGAAAGATACAACCCTAGCAGATGCCACTTGGGAACCAACTACCATTCTACAGCAATTTCCATGTCTCAAGCCTTGAGGACAAGGTTGTTTTTAAAGGGGAGGACATGTTAGGGACCTAACCCCTCACGTAGGTAGAATAATATATTTCGATGTAATAAATGTCAATATTAATAAAGCCTAACAACAAGGAAGAATAAGTCGAATGTAAGAAGACCTAATAGAATCTTCCTCTTATAGAAGGATCTTCCTCTAGATAGTTCTTTTGATAGACATATTTAGTATAAATAAGAGTCGAGGGTATGAGAACTTTTGTCTTGGATATTATTGTAATAGAGCTCTTCTCGACTGGAGGTTGCCCCCTCAAAGAGGCAAGTGAACATTGCTCTCAGTAATCAAAGTGTTCATTTTGGTGTTATTTTGGTATCATATTGGTATTATTGTGGTGTTATTCTAGTTATATTGTTGTTCGTCTTCCATTTCTAGCATTTTATTTTTGTTCTGCATACTTTTAATATCTGGAATATTACAGTTTCGGTGAAAGGATTCTTCTTCTAGTCTCAACTCCTGCATCTTTGTTTTCAATAATATGATCTGAAGGATGATTCTTATGTACTCGTCTGTTGGGTGTCTTTGGAGGCACTTGTTGAAATTTCTCTTATGCTTATCTTGGATCCTCTTAATCTTCCCCTTCTACTTCTTTTTCATCTTCTGTTTATTCTTTGTAAAGTCGTTCCATTGATTCATTTTCTTCTTCCTTTAATTCGTGTCTACCTGTTTCATCAATTGTTACGTTGAAGCTTTCCACAACTTTGATCAATCTTAGTTTGTAACACTTGTATGCTTTCTTTGTACTTGAGTAACCAACAAGTACTCCATTGTCCACACAAGAGTCAAACTTTCCCATTCTTCCATCTTCTCTTTTGATGTAGTGTTTGCTTCCAAAAAATCTGAAGTGCTTCAAATTTGTTGGTCTTCCTTTCCATAGCTCGTAGGGAGTTTTTTCAGTGTTGTTTCTGAGCATTACTCTGTTTTGAATGTGAATTGTTGCATGCACTACATGTTTCCAAAAAATATCTGTCAATTTGGAATCCATTAGCATTGTTCGAGCCATTTCTTGTACTATCATGTTCTTTCTTTGAACAACTCCATTCTATTGAGGTGTCCTAGCAACGGAGAATTGTCTTTTTATTCCATGACTGCTACAGTAGTCCATAAATTCCTTTGAAGTGAACTCTCCTCCATTATCAGATCTCAAACATTTAATTTTTGAATCCATTTCATTTTCAACCATTTCCTTGTAGATCTTGAAGTTTTCAAAAGCTTCTGACTTATTCTTGAGAAAGCAAACTGCAATCATTCTTCTATAATCATCAACTAATAACATAAATTATTTCTCACCTTTTAAACCCTTTGTTGTAGTTGGTCCAACTAGATCAGTATGCACAATTTCTAGTGGTCTTGTTGTTGAATATTCATTTGATTTGAACCCGGTCTTTGTTTGTTTTTCTTGTTGACAATGCTTGCATAAAGTGTTGGTTGGTTTCGTGATCTGGGGCATTTCTCTAACTGCTTCTCTTTTGTTGACTTTGACAAGGTTATCAAAATGTATGTGACCCATTCTTCTATGCCATAGCCAACTTTTATCTTCCTTTCCTAGACAACACTTTTCATTTCCAATTTCACTTAACACATATATGTTGCTTGAAGTTCTCGCAGCTGTAGCAATCAATTTTCCTAAACCTTATTTTCTTATATCGCACTTTTGTGAATCGAAAGTAACTTTATGACCTTGGTCACACATTTAACTCACACTTAGAAGATTATGTTTCATATCTTCTACTAGTAGAACATTTTATGTTTTTGTATTCTTGTTCCCAATTTCGATTGTGCCTTTTCCAATGATTTTAGCTTAATCATCATTTCCGAAGGAGACTGGTCCATCTCTTTCCTTTCTTAATGTAAGAAACTTGTATCTATCACCTGTCATGTGTTTTGAACAACCATTGTCAACATACCAACCATGTTTCTTCTACTTAGCTTGTAGAGTGAGTGTGCATTCTTCATTGTTGTAGTGATTTTGCTTTCTTATACATGTCCTTTTTTGAGGTTCATGTATGTGATTGTTGTTGTTCTATTGTGGTTCTCTAGGAGGGATTTTCATTTTTCAATATTTTTCCATGTGTCCAAAGTTGTTACACTTGTAGCATTCCACTTCAGTGCTTAATGATTCAAACATGTTGTAACTTCTTCTCTGTGTTTCACTAGGCCTTCTTGGATAACCCTTTTGTGTATGACTTTCAAAGTTGTTTATGTTCTTATTGTTAGCTCTGCAATTCACAAATTTATGTCCAAAATTATTAAATGCATAAAATAAACCAAAAAATATAGTTTGATACCTAGGAGTTGAATACATTTTGAACGGAGGTGCTCTTATGAATCCCTCTTCTTCCTAAGACCTATCTGTTTTCGTCGGTCGTTGATTCTAAAATCTGAATCTTCTCGGTGGAGGAGTGTCCCTGTAATTTTCTCTGTAGACCTTCCTATCCCCTTTGATTGTTTCTGCATAGCTTTTTGGATATGTTTCTTGTTCTATTGTTTTGGAGCTTGATCCCTTTTCTATCTGATTGTATCCAAGTTCGGACTTGTCATGATTAGGCCTTTGACTGTTGATAATGTCATTCAAAACTTTTGAGTTGTTCTACATATTTTTCTTTTGAAGATCCTTTCTTAATGTGACAATCTCTGCTTCCAAATTTTCAATGATCTTGTCTCTTCCTTCTAGATGTTCTTTGAGTGCTTCTTCAATTCTTTTATCTTCTTCAATTTGAACCTTCAAATTTGTGATCATTTGTTCTAATTCCTGAGCATCTTCTTTCTTGTCTAATTCCGCTTGTAGCTTCTTGTTTTTCATTTTTTCTCTTCTAATAACTTCTATGGCACTCAACAATTCCTCTCGGTAGTTAACCTCTGCCTCTTCAATTTCTTCTTCAACTTCTTCATATTCTTCTTTGGCTTCTTCATATTCTTCATCGGATTCTTCTTTATCAGAGTCTTCTACTGCCATGAATAGAACTCTTTCTGTCTCACTGTGACTGACTTCATCTTCATCTGATGATGAGATGTCTTCTTTGGTGCATAAGCTTTTCTTGAAAACTTTATTTGTGGTTCTTTTGCCTTTATATGTTTGTTTGTTTTTTGAGTAACCTTCATCATTTCTCTTTTTCTTATGAGGACATTTGTTAGTAAAATGACCAAAACCATCACAATTAAAACAAATTAAAGGAAGCTTACCTCTATTCCTGTCATCAGTTCCCTTGTTTAGTCTTTTGACAAAGTTGGCCACTTCTTCATCATCTTCTGAGACATCACTATTGCTACTATGTTCTTTTTTTTGTTGCTTTTCCTTTTTCTTTGATCTTTTTATTCTTCGAAGGCTTCTTCGTTTACATCTGGATTTTCTTGTTCATTTCTCATTTCATATGTTGTGAAGATTCCATGTAGTTCGTCCATTCTTATTGATTTTAGATCTGCTCTTTCTTCTAGTGCTGGTATATTAGGGTCAAATCTCATAGGAAGAGATCTTAGTACCTTTTGAACAATTACAGATTCTTGAATTTCTTCTCCCAATCCCATGATTTCATTTATTGTTTCATCGACTCGTAATAAGTAAGCTACAATATTCTCATCTTCCTTCATCCTTAGTTGTTTGAACTGACCTCTGTAAGTCTGAAGCTTTGCTACTTTGAATTTTGATTATCCTTCATAAATATTTTGAAGTTTGTCCCAAATTTCTTTAGCGGATTTACAATGTGCAACTTTGGCGAATATCATTTCACCGAGACCATTCAGAAGTGCATTTGTGGCTTTGGAATTATTTTGACTGAGTTCATTGCTTTGTCATTTGTTGGCGGAACTGTTGGTACTGTGTATCTATCTACAATTGATTGCCAAATTTCAAATCCCTGTGCCTGTATATATGTCTTCATCCTTATGCTCCAAAATGCATACTTTTGTCCATCAAACTGTGGTATTCCATTTTTATACAATTTCTTTCTCTCCATGATCTACCTTTCAGTGGTTAAACTGATTTCTGAAGGAACCGGCTCTGATACCAATTGTTGGATTACTGGGAGGGGGGGTGAAACAGTAATAGAGAAATTTAATCATTTTTAACCATATAATCCAAGTGTTATATCAATGTAGCATTATCATCCAATAACTGCAGAGTAAACCAACAATGAACGAATGAACAATCATACACATACACAATACACGAGTATTTTACGTGGAAACCCAAAGTGGGAGAAAACCACGAAATGCTTTTTCTTATATGTCTTGAAGAAT
Source organism: Picea abies (assembly GCA_900067695.1). Classification (NCBI taxonomy): domain Eukaryota; kingdom Viridiplantae; phylum Streptophyta; class Pinopsida; order Pinales; family Pinaceae; genus Picea; species Picea abies. Next base: position 3,099 of record CBVK0103455435.1, on the reverse strand, counting down.
TACATTCATTGGAAGCACCAACTTCCTTTGTTTTCCAGGTGCAATTAGGTGCAATTGGAAGGAGGCTCCAACCCCCTAGTTTCTCAGGCTACAACCTGAGGGAAGCTCCAACTCCCCAATTCTCTAGATACAACCAGAAGGAGGCTACAACTCCCTATGTTCTTCGGCTACAACCGAAAGGTGGCTAAAACTACCTATCCTTGCCCCGTCCAAATGCCCTGATGTATAAGTAGAATGATGGAACCACTGTCACACTATCACTTTGAAATATAGTGATGTAAACATGTACAAATAAACCTACACCAAACAACCTGTACCGATAAACCTGAACCACACATCAACCTATACCATAAACAAGTGCATCAACTATGCACCAACCTATACCAAACAACATGTAGTCAAGTTGTACCATAAAAAAATGCATCCAACCATGTACCAAGTACGTACCAATAATGTATCAACTACTCATCAACTATGACTCATCAAGATGTACCAACATCATCAACTATACACCTCATGTATGTGCCAACTCATCAACTACTTGTATACATCATGTACCCAACATGTACGTCAACCAAAATCCCTCATCAATTTCATCATACAAATCTGATTTGTAACTCTGTAATAGACCTGATGTATATGACCACATACCTACAAACCTTCCTTAACTTTAACAACGAGAGACTAGCATTTTCATCGAAGTTTTCTTTAGTCTCACATGACTAGTTTTGGATTAGTCAACAACCCTAGCTTGAAATAATCATAACTATGTACCTGTAATGAATAAAGATCTGAAAATAGTACACAATGTTATTCAGTGTTTTTTTTGCATTTCATCTAGGTGTCACTACTTGGAACCTCTCATAAAAGGAGTTATAGAAAAAATGGTATATCTTGTTGAATTCTGGCTTATTCTAGAGAGTGATCTTGTAGAGCGTTCCCCGCACAGAATATTTGTTGTATGGATATGAAATTTTTACAAAGAATACTACAGACTATAGGATAACCAACACATTTTTTCTTACTTGATTTGGATCTTTTATGAAGAATTTATGACGTTTTTACCCGAAACACATGTTTTAGACTAGTTTCAAGACTAGCCACAAACACTATTTTCCACGGAGTGTAACTCCAAAACTACAATGACCCACAAGATGAAATTTGTACCACAGCTACTTGGAAATGTTTTCTCAATGTCCTATCAATTTCATGATCTGAATCATTCTATAAAAAAATTTATTACGAAAATGGTGAGATGACTTGTAAATAACATACCTTAGAAAATATCATCAAAAAAATTTGTCCTCCCTTGAATTTCGGCCTTCTTTACTTCACCTTCGCTCTAAAATTCGACTTAGATATCCTTTGATTACCTTAGTCACTTGTAGGTATTCAATATGCTCAAGTGTGATATTAAATGTGAGAGCCTTGCCTCTTATTTATACTTTCATGTAGCTTCCTCAAGGGGTTANNGTTACCTTTTAACCATCTTAACCCACTTTCCTTATTTTAGGGTTAACCAAATTCTAACCACTTGTCCAATTAGTAATTTATACATAAACTTTACTATTTAAATAATTTATTATGTATCCACTTTGACTTATAGTACACTCATCACTTCACTTTACCTCAAGGGGTTACCTTCTAACCATCTTAAACCACTTTCCTTATTTTAGGGTTCACCCACTTCTAACCACTTGTCAACTTAGTAATTTCTCCATTAACTTTATTATTTAAATAATCTCTTTTGTATTCACTTTGAATTATAGTACACTCATCACTTCACTTTATTATTTACCTTCTAAAAATCTCTTAAACCACTTTGACTACTTTGACCTTTTGGGGCTTCTAGATGACGCATGAGGGTTCTCCAATTTCACATGGCCATAACTCTCTAATCGTGAGGAGTTATGTGATGTTCCACATACCACAGGAAATGGCATGACATGTAATATCCATATAGAATAGTATTGCCTACAAATATATCAAAACTCATACAGTTATCCATCAAAGAAACTTGGTTCCATTACCCAAACCCGGGTTCTCCAACTTCCTTCAAGGGTTGAAATCAATGACAACCAACTTTAAACAACAGTTTTCAACTCAGAAATCGTGCTTCAAGTGAAATGCGTTAAGCACATACCCTGCTTATTAATTTAGTTGCCATTCAATACATAACAATCTACAATTCTGAGAGTATGATATTCAATTCTAAATGTTTTATGTGCCTCACACAGATTTGTATTCATTGTTGTCCCAAATTTCTTTAGAATGTCGGGCTTATTTAGATCCTATGCTTTGTTTATCAAATAGTTTATATTAGAAATATTCAAGCAACGCTATGAATCAATGCACTTTGTATTTCTTGTGTTTTTGAAATGAACACATCACACTTCGAAAATCATTAAGCCTACCCTATCATATCAATTTCTAAATGCATACAATCAAAGGGTAAGATCTCTGAGTTTTAGTTTTCAAATCAAATGTAAAGAGCACAATCGAAATGTAATAAATTGAATGAAAATAATAATCAAATATGTATGAAGATAAATAACCTCAACAAAACGTCTTTATGCAGCAAATAAGAATATAAAATGTTGATCAAAAGACTGTCAAAAAATGTAAATCTAGTATTGTTACACATTATTTTCGTCATCCCTATGACCGTTAATGATGTAAACCTATATGTTGCCTTCAGAGGGGTCAATGGCCTAAGTTCTTGAAGAAAGAAGGGAGAAGAACTTTCTTGAGAAAAGAAGTTGCATCTCCCTTTGTAAAAACCCTATTAAAGATGATTTTTGCATGCTGCATTATGGCTAGGGTGCGAGAATGCCTGATTCTTGCAGGCTGCACCATAGATGGGTTGCGAGAGGTTCGCAGGTTTCTCTATAGGTAGGGTGCGAGAATGCTCATACGTGGGAAAAACGAGCATCTTCTCGATGCTTCTAGAAGGAGAAACTTCCATGGTGAGGTGGCATCCGAATGGTTTGGATCTTACTCGCTTTCATAATTGAGTGGGATCATCCTAACCTCCTCACCTTATCCTCTTCAGCTTATAAAAGGAGAGGATCTCTCATGAAGAAAGTTAGTTGTTTTTGG
>CBVK0103455430.1:0-43255 GCA_900067695.1 Picea abies | reverse complement strand
TAATTAACCTTTTTACCTCTAAAAAGATCCTTATCTCTCCTTGTGGCTTCCCTGGCCACTGAAAGTCACTTCTATCCATCCCATCATGTAGTGTCACTTCTAGCCATCCCATCATGCAGTGTTGTTGCTCCCAATTCCAATGAGCTATTACACTGAGAGATTCCTCCAAGTAATGTGCCCAAAATGACCTATTCATTGAATTTAATTGACGTATAGCTCAAAATAGTCAAAATTATAGAAATTATCAAAATGCAATGGAACCAAAGACAACCTATGCATAATAGCTCATAATGATGAGATATGACGAGAAATGCAAGCTAGACCACACAATGCCTCTCAATAACCTATGTACTCACTATAACACCCATCTGGCTACTTTGGTCATCATAAATCTCTACACTATGATGATGTCCCAAAGTGGGGACATTACAAGTCTTCAACATGAGATTAAATAATTATCGTTTACCATTCCATCCCTTCCATTCCAAGTGGTTTCTTCAAACTTTTCCAAGTGGTGAGATTGGAACATTCTTTCCTTTGTGAACCAATGAGTGACAATCCTTTCGTTGTAGGTGGATTAGTTAATGTACAGGCCACTCTCAGTTTAGGCCAAGAAAAAATTAAAAACTGAGATCTAGGCCAAGAAAAAATTAAAAAATGAGATCAATCAACTTCGATAATAGTAAGGCCACAAGGGCACATCACAAGTGAGACTATGCTCACACATTCTCCATTAAATTTGATAAATTGCATATAAATATATAGGCTAGGATAGCCCCTAGCAGCATCCTAAATTTATGGATCTGAAAACAACTCAAACATTAATCTAGCTTACAACAGAAATCTCTTCTAACAATTTCTTAAGTATAGCATTTTGTCATTATTTTCCAATACTCCCCCTTAATGTTGAAATGGATTTAATACAATAAAAAATGCATAACATGCATGATGGTCTTAGTCTCAGCTAGGCTTACAAACATTACAAAGGACAATTCAAACAAAAGCTTAAAATTTGTTTCAAGCCCACAAACATTACAAAGGACAATTCAAACAAAACCTTAAAATTTGTTTCAAGTCCATGTATGAGTGAGTTTTTCTATTCCTCCTTTATTTCGAACCCTCTATTCATTTTCAATTTAATTCTTCCTCTTTTGTTGAAAATTCCATGTTTCAACTTCTTATCCTTCAACTTTTTGTTGGTGTTAGTCATCCATATGAAAATTATTTCAGATTGTCCATGCTTTTCCTCTTCAACTTTTTCTTCGAAAAACTATTTGTATGTGAACTGTTACCACATATCATTCTCTGTTGTTTTCTCTTCAAGATCATCAATTTGTTGCAACATTAACTCATAGTAAAATATGATTTCTTGAGGACTCCAATGCATAAAGATTTTATTAACTATTCAGTTTCTTCCTCGTCCATGATGTCATCAACAAATTCCAAATCTTCATTGTAGGTGAATACTACAATGTATTTGTCTTCTACAACTACTTCATTGTTGTTTACTAACTTTGGCACTTCAACTTGTTGTTCCCAAATGTCAAAACCTACAAACTCAAAACCATTCATTAGAATATTTAAATCAATATAATTTTTGTTCTTTTCATCTTGTTCTCTTGCTATGCAATTTCAAGTAAGTTGTGGCTTTTCAAGTCATTCTTTAAGGAACTTCAAATCTTCTTCAAAATCTTTTTTGGTTTTCTTTTTTGGTCCACGACTGTATTTCCAGATATTCATCAACATGTGACAAACTCCACCCCAACACTCGGACTTTTAAATTTCACGGGGCTTGGGTTTTGACACTAAATAGGTATCTAAAGAAGTGGTTTGTTGGATCTGTATATTCTAGATATCCTCATAACGCCTCCAAGGGATGAATGAGTAATACAGAGATGATCTATAAAAAAAAAAAATTCTTAAAAAAAATTCTGTCACCGATATAAGGTGGATCTTTATAACTGTGGAACCCTACGAAGATATACAGAGATGATCTATAAAAATAATTTCTAAAAAATTTCAATACGAAGGCTGAGTTAACTGGTGCCTGGGTAACCCTTTTTTTGGCCAAACATCTGGATATCCATCGTCTTCAGATGTTAGGAGACTCAAATGTTGTTATTTAGTGGATGCAACAAGAGGGCAATCTTATGACCACCAAAATCGAAGAATGGAAACGCCGAATTCAGTCCCTCAAGGAAATTTCCAAGATACCATTTATCAACACATTTAAAATCTAATAAAAAGGCTGATAAGTTGTCAAAACAAACCCTTGTTTCGCCAAAAGGGAGATTGCTATTTCTTTAAAAAAATTCTGATTAAGTGAGGAATGGTTCTCTGCTGGAAATGATTGTTCCTGTTGCGTATATCACTGATTGAGTTTCATTGACTTGGATTCGCTTGAGTTTTTAATTTTCTCGTTCCTTTTAGGAATGAGAATCTTACTGTCGGAAAAGTTTTGTTAGTATTTAGAATCTGGCTTGTGAGGGATGGTTTTAAGATTCAGACTATTCATACTTCTATTCGATATAAAAAAATTATTTCAATATAATTCGAGCTAGTTTTCCACTTAAAAAAATTTCCTGTCCAAATAGATTGTGCTCCTTCCCTTAATTCTGGTTCCCACATGCTTGCAGGATTGAAACCTGCAAACAATCTGAAAGTGCTTATATATATAAACAAACCTTTAAGCTCCAGGCGCTCCCTTATACCTCGACCTGACCATAGCTACCTTTTCGCGTTTGAAAAAAGTGGATTATAAAATCCGCTTATGAAAACTCAAGTTAACACAACGTTGACACGTAGCATCCCCAAAACAAGTGGTATCAACCTTTCGCATTTCGACTTTGTTTTAATTCCTCCGCTCTTTTAAATCGCGAGGAGATATGGATCGTTGATAAAAATACGATCAACGATCGGTTCTATCCCTGTCCTAATTCCTCGTTAATGGATCACGAATCTAGGAAACTATTTGACTCGATCCAATAGTCAATATTTCTCCATTCCCTACATTCGCCATCCACGATTAGGATTCAATGGTCTTCAAATTCTACCCTTGATCCGACGGTCTGCGTTAACCTCTACAACAAGACCTGTAACAAAGATTGTAATGTTCTTCTTGATGCATATATGAAGACAAGCAAGGGGCCTGGGATTCTCTACGACAGGGAGACTAAATTTTTATGCTGGGAGAGGGTCTGTATATTCTAGATATCCCCACAACGCCTCCAAGAGATGAATGAGTAATACAGAGATGATTAACCACTTCATTTCACACAGGAAATCAAATTCAATCGTAGCTGTAACAAAGGCTTGAGAGATCAATGCTCGAAACACTCAAAATAGAGTGCATTTCCCTACTCAATCATATATTGTACATAAAAATTACAAACATACTCTCTCTTATCCACACGCCAAATTCAACTCTTGGCATGTTTCTGCATATCTCTCCTAACCGACTTTTGTTTGTTCACTCTGGTCCGATTTCACTATGTTTTTTTTTGCCCACCTTCAAGGCTTACAATGCATACTAGAGGATTCTGAAATAAAATTAGTTCAGATCCAAAACAATCGCAACTAACAATCCCTAAGGATCCTCTAGATCTTCAACAACACTTGTAAGATTTTTCTAGATCCACAAAATCCTTGAGAGATCACTTTAGGATCTCTCCACAACCTTACAGCGTTTGAGATCTTTTTCATAAGAATATATAATTCCAACATCCTCACTCTCAATCTTCATTACATAATTATTCTAGAATTCCCTAGAAACATAGGAAATTACAACAATACACACTTAGGAAACCAACTCCCTTAGTAAAATGAAGACCCCTTAGGTTTCATCAAATGTACAAGATTATGGAAGCAGGATGCTCATGCATCAGACGCCCAAGGTTGGAATGCTTCATGATAATGAGTCATCATTGATTAAATTCCTCCTGGATCCCAAACCTTATGTGGATCCAAACCTTATGTTGTAGTTGTCTCTCTACTTTGCTACCTTCTTGTTGTTCTGTTGTAGTTACTTCCAATTGTCGAGGCTTCCAAACTTTATGTAGGTTGGAATGCTTCATGATAATGAGTCTTCATTGATTAAATTCCTCCTGGATCCCAAACCTTATGTTGTAGTTGTCTCTCTACTTTGTTACCTTGTTGTTGTTCTGCTGCAGTTACTTCCAATTGTCGAGGCTTCCAAACTTTATTTTGTTGTTTCCGAGTTTCTTTGTTCATGCAAAGTCTTTCAATCAACTGAACTCTGTTTTTGGTTTTCCTTCCTTTTCTGTTGTATATTCTGCTAGTCATTTTCCTCATCAACATTTACAATCCATCAATTTCCTTATCCATATCTATCATTGGTTGAATTTCATTGTTGTCACTTCTCCTTTGTTGCCGCATATCTTCTTCCTGCATAATATTTATAACACTCTTATCTAACATCCCGGCCTATTCTTCTTTGCATCTGTCACCTTATTGTCTTTTAAGACAATGTCTTCTTCCTCGAGTTTTGACTTCACATCTTGAATATGCAATATTTGGCTTACTATCCTTTCCTCCAAGAAATTCAGCTCTTCATACAATTCAACAAAACCATCTTGAATTGTATTTCCAATATCCATGCAATATCGATTACTTGATTCTTCTTCCATCCACTCCTCCAAAATATCTATCTCTTCTTCCGTGCTTTCTTTTTATGTACTACCTTCCTCTGGCATAAAACTATCAATAATCATTCCAATAGATGTAACCTCTTTAAGCATGTCTTCATGAAGTATATCTTCATATTTTGTGCTTGCATAACTTCTATGAGATGATGTTGTTCCACTTTCCTTTAAGACATAAATTAAATTATGTTCTGAAAATCTACATGTATATACCAACTATAAGGTTTAGAATCATAAGATTACTGAATTCTTGTGGCTGTCAACATCATCATGCATTTTTACCTAGCTTTCATATGTTGAAACTCATAGTAATTCTGATAGGGGGCATGGGTGAATTGGTATTGTATTAAATTTATGTATTTTTCTTTTCTTCCAACCATTTAAGTTACCAGTAGTGTGCACTTAGTGACAAAAAACAAAAAAAACAAAAAAAAAACATCACACTTAATGACAAACAAAAATTAAACCATCAAACTTAATGACAAATAGAAATGAAAAAAATCAAAGTGAACATAGTACACCAGGATTTTATGTGGAAACCTAATGCTTGAGAAAACCAAAAATCATCTTTCTTTTGTTATTCTGCAAGAACCAACATACAGTTCAACTCAATGGGCACCCACTTGTCGCAGATAATGAGGATACCAATCCTCTCAGGCACCAATCTGTTACAAAATGATGAGGACTCTAAGGACTCCAATCCTTAGTGACCTACAACTCACCCTAGCACCACCCTTCCACCCTAATTTAAAAAAAAATAAGCCTTTGAATGTAGACTTGCGAATTTATATTTATGTTCTGTGAATAGTTGGAGTATTGTTCTTCCCTTCACTTCCGTGCTCTACACAATCAGAGCATATCCATACTTCTATCATTTTTCTCGAGTCCATATCATTTTTCCCGAGTCCACCTTCCTGTACGTGGACATGTGACAATTACAATGTGGAAAAATTTTGATCATATAAAATTTAGATTGTTAGTTATAATTTATATAAATAAAGTATGCCAATTATATTGTCGACAACCGTTGACCAAATCAAGATCCTCTCAATTACAATTTTGTCTAAATAAAACATGTGGACATATGGCAATTACATTTTGTACAAAATCATGTTATCGAACATTCTTTTACTAAATCAAATGGAAAAAATAAAACCGATAACTTTTCGTCATAGTCCATTCTATCATAGTCCATTCCATCCTGTTCATACCGCGTAGTTCATACTTACGAGCTCATACTACTCAGTCCATATTGCTGAGTTCCATACTACTCAGTTTCATACTACTCAGTTCCATAATGCATTGTTCCATACTACTTAGTCTATACTGCTGAGTTCCATACTACTCAGTTTCATACTACTCAGTTCCATAATGCATTGTTCCATACTACTTAGTCTATACTGCTGAGTTCCATACTGCTCATTGTCACATCGTTGCACTCTCACACTATCACACTGTCACACCATCGAACTTTCACACTATTGCACAGTCACACCGTCACTCTGTCCAGTCTCACACGATTGGAATATTCACTTTCGCACTCTCTCACTATCCATTGTCACACTTTCTGAGTTTTGTACTATCCACTATCACACTCTCGCCCTATCACACTTTCACATTGTCACACTTTCACACTATCCATTGTTACACTATCACATCCATTGTTACACTATCACACTGAAAACATTGTCACATTGCCACACTATCGCACTGTCCATTATCACATTGTCTCATTATCGCACTATCCACTGTCTCACTGTCACAGTATCGTACTATCCATTGTCACACTATCGCACTATCCACTGTCACACAGTCGCACTATCACACTTTCACATGGTCGCACTGCCACAATATCATATTTTCCACTGTCACATTGTCACACTACATTCCATCATTGACATCAATGAAAACATATGCTCAAAAAAATCTCCCTTTGTCATTGTTGGAAACTCTATTGTTGAGTTGCTCACCCTGTTAGTGTGTTTCTTTTGCGTTTACTCCCCCTTGTTGTATGATCCTCTTTTTTGCAACTCTATTTTTTTGCCCCTTTGGAATCCATGGAAAAAGGAACTTCCCTACTCACTGCGCACATCCGGAGATTATTTCGCCATGAGGTTGGGTTGCCTCAAACCTGTAGTGATTTTTTGTACATTTGAATGAGGAGTAGGAAGGAATCCCAACTTCTCTATGAAGTACACAAAAGAGTCCCTAGGTAATGGCTTGGTAAATGTATCTACAATATACTCTTTGGAAGGAACATATTATAATTTATCCACCCGATCTTGAACTTGTTCTCTAGGAAAGTGATACTTGATGGGGATATGCTTAGTTTTAGAGTGTTGAAAAGGATTTTTGGAGAGATTGATAGCACTTGTGTTGTCGCACATGATAGAAATAGGTTGATCATAGGGAAATTGGATATCCTGAAGATTGGTATCTATCCATAACACTTGTATACAATAGGATATTGCATCTATATACTATGCTTCAGCTATAGAGAGGGAAATATAATTTTGTTTCTTGCTGAGCTAAGATACTAAACAACTACCAAGGAAAAATGCACCTCCACTAGTGTTTTTTCTATCATCAATACTTCCTCCCCAATTTGAATTTGTATAAGATCTGAGAATAAGGTCTGTGGCTTTTGGATACCACATTCCATAATCACTAGTTCCTTGCAAATACTTCAATATTTTCTTAACTACAAGAAAATGAGTTTCCTTGGGATTTGACCGAAACCTACATACCAAACCAACATCTTGCATGATGTCAGGTCTTGAAGCTATGAGATAAATTAGACTACATAGCATGGATCTATACATGGTTTGATCTATCTCTTAAGCATCATCGGCCTTGCTGAGTTCATAACTAGTAGTCATATGGGTGCTTACTGGTGCATAGTTTTCCATTCCAAACTTCTTCAAAATTTCCTTGAGATATTTACTTTGGAAAATAAAAATTCATTTTTCGGATTGATGAATTTGTAAGCCAATAAAGAAAGAGAGTTCTCCTAAGATGGACATCTCAAGCTCTTGTTGCATTACAACTGTAAACGTCTTTTTCATCAACTCAATATTACTACCAAAATAATATCATCTACATATACCACAATAATTAACAGATCATTAACTTTAGCCTTGATGTATAAATTACTATCAACAACTCCCTTTTTGAAACCTTGTTGGTGCAAATACCTGTCTAATCTGTAATACTAAGCTCTTGGAGCCTGTTTTAGCCCATATGTAGATTTCTTTAATCATGAGACATAATCCTTTTTGTCATTTAACAAAAAGCCTCTTCCTTGCTCCACATAAACTTCTTCCTCAAGGTCACCATTTAGAAATGTTGATTTTATGTCCATCTCATAAACTTTGAAATTTTTGTAGCATGCAAAAGCCAAAAACATCATGATGGCTTCAATTCTTGCAACATGGGAAAACGTTTTTTCAAAGTCCACTCCTTCAAATTTAGCATACCCTTTGCATACCAATCTGGCCTTATTTCTAACTATATGTCCATCTTCATTCAACTTGTTTCTATATACCCATTTAGTTTCAATTACATTCTTGTCTTTTGGTCTTGGAACAAGATCCCATGTCTCATTTTTCTCTATTTTGTCTAGTTCTTCATTCATGGCTTTGATCCAATGGTCATCCTGGCTTGCCTCCAAAAAAATTTGGGGTTCAATCATGGAAAACAGTGCAAAGTTTGTAGAGGTAGATGTATCTATAAGTTTTTTTCTAGTTTGTAAAGTTGTCTCTTTATTTACAATAATTTGACTTTTTGGATGATGTTTTTGAACATACCTTCATGGATTCTTTGGTTGTGATGCTTCCATTCTTTCCCATTCTTCTGAATCCTCTGATTCTTGATTCCCATTTATGTTGTCATTTTGTGGTTCATTGTTCACTAGTTCTTCTTCTGATTCAACATGATATTGGAGTCTCACTCACTGAAATGGTCCTTCATTCACCTTTACATCTATACTCTCAACTATATTTTGGAGCCTTTTTTTGTAGAATTTGTATCCTTTACTTATGGAGGAGTATCCCAACAAGATACCTTCATCTTCTCTGGAATCAAACTTTCCTAAGTTATATTCATTTCTTTTAATGTAGCATTTGCTTCCAAATATTTTAAGTGTTTTATTGATGTTGGCCTACCATGCCACAACTCATAGGGTGTTTTATCATTGTTTACTCTTATGTGTGATTTGTTGAGAATGTTAACAACAATTTGAACAACTTCTCTACAAAAGGTTTTGGGTACTTATGATTCATCAAGCATGGCTCTGACCATTTCTTGAATTGTTTTGTTCATCCTTTCCACTACTCTATTCTTCTAAAGGGTTTTGGAAATATAAAACTGTCTCTCGATCCCATGTTGTTCATAGAAACTATTGAATTCATCACATGTGAATTATCCTCCTCTATGTGATCTTAGGCATTTTGTTGTTATTTCTAATTCGTTTTCTACCTGCACCTTGAAGATTTTAAATTTTTCAAAAGCCTTAAATTTATGCCTCAACAATCCCACCCAAGCCATCTTGGTATATTCATCAATTAGCAAAATGAAATATCTTTCACCTCTAGGGGATTGTGTACTAGTAGGGACACAAAGATCTGTGTGAATCATCTCAAGAGGTCAAGGGGTTGATTGTTATCTTGCCTTGAATTGAACTCTTGAATATTTTCCAAACTAACATGACTTGCAGATAGTATTTTCAGATTTTCATATTTTAGGCATATCTCTTACAACATCTTTTCTTCCGATATTAACAATCCAATCAAAACTGATATGACCTAGTCTTTTGTGCCAAATCCAACTTTCATCAATTTTACTAATGCAACATTTTTCTTTGCTTTCTTCTAAAACACACACATTTTGTGATGTTCTCACTTCCTTTACAACAATATTCCATGTATTTGCATTCATTACCTCACAACCTCTTAAATGAAAAATAACATTTTTTCCTTGGTCACACATTTGACTTACACTCAATAAGTTATGTGTTAGACCATCAACATACAACACATTATCTGCTTTCATCTTTCCATTTTTATCTTCATCTTAAACAATTGTTCCTTTTCTTCTAATTCTAGCTAGAGAATTGTTTCCAAAAGTGACATTACCACCTTTTTCTTCAGTGAAGAATTCAAACTTACTTTTATCTCTTGTCATGTGCTTGGAGCAGCCACTGTCAATGTACCATTTATTTTCTTGATTGTTGGCATATAAATCTAGTTCACAATTTTTTTCATTTTTATTTATTTTCCTCCAAACCTTGGTAAAGTCTTATTTTTTTGTCTTGCTTAAAGATAGGAAACAACTTGCTTTTGCATTGACTTGCTTTGTGTCCAAAATTATTGCATATGTGGAACTCGATGTTATTTAGTAAAGGAGTGAAAGGATTTTGAACCATAGCCTTTTGAGATTTGTTTAATCATGTTCTTACATTTATGTCATATCTAGAAAGTACAAAACTTACAGCCTTATGTCCAAAATTTCCACAAGAGAAACAATATCCATAAAATAAATTTGGATGCCTTGGAATAAAAAACTGAGTTGTGTGAATTGATCATTGTCTTCCAACTTGATAATACTCAAAATCATGTTGCTTCCTTGCCTCATAATAGGGATGATTCAATTCAGACTACGTCTTACTTTCATATTTTTCATTGTTCAACTCACTGTTGTTTCCCTTGAGAGAATTTTCATAACTTATATCCTTTCCACTGGTTGACTTGTTGGTGCTTGATTCACCTTTGAAAAATTTTAAACTTTCTTTATATCCAATCCCTATCTTTTCATATAGTGACCTTTGATTTCTCATGATGTTATCTATAGTTTCATATCCATTTATGAATTTTATTTGAGTCTTGGATTTCTCTAAATATTTTCCTAAGACAACTATTTCAGCTTCTAATTTGTCGTAGATATTCTCCTTTTCTTTTATTTTATTTATAAATACTTCTTATTTTCTTTTGGATTCTTCCAGTTGGATTTGTATGACTATTTCTTCACTAACCTCATTGTCTTTTTCTTTGTAGACCTACAACTATTCTTTTCTTAGTCTGTTCTTTTTCTCAACTCTGGAAATTTCCTCCAGAGCACTAATGAGTTCTTCTTCCATGTCTACTACACCTTCACACTCTTATGTTTATTCTTGATGAGATTTTTGTTTCTCCAAATCCATGAGAATTTTTGTATCCTAAATTATATTAGACTCTTCTTCTTCTTCTTCGGAGTTGTTTCTATCCTCTTCTGAATAAAAACTAATCTTTTTAAAATAGTTTTTAAAATCACTAGGTTTATCCTTTCCTTTTCTTTCGTTCTCATTTATGCTATTTCTTTTGGCAATACACTTAGAAGAAAAATGACCAAATTTACCACAATGAAAAAATTTAAATGGTAACATACCTTTATATTTCCTGGAGCCTCTCTTCAGTTTTCATACAAATTTAGCTTATTCTTCATCTAAGAAGTGTTCTGATGAATCATGGTCTTGAAATGTTGATGATTTGACTGATACGTTGAAATTTGCATCACTTATATCCGCATGATACTTTTTAGTCCCCATATCATAGAAAATAAGTATTCCATGTAGCCTATCCATAGTCAATTTATCTAGTTCATGCATTTCTTCTATAGTACAGACTTTTGAATCAAATCTTGAGGGAAGAGTTCTTAGAACTTTCTGAACTACTACAAATTCTTCAATCTTTTCACTCAACCCTTTCAGATATTTTATAGTTGCATCTAATCTAAGAAAGAAAATTGCAACATTCTCATCTTCCCTCATCCTTAGACTTTCAAATTGCATTATGAGGGATTGAAGTTTGGCCAATTTTACTTTCTCATCACCTTAATAGTTGTTTACCAATTTGTCCCATATTTACTTTGCAGCTTCTAGTTGCATCACTTTAACAAACTTTGTTTCTATAAGTCCAACTTGGATGGAATTAATATCTATAACATTGTTGTAGTGATTTTTCTTACCAACTTCATCATTTGGAAGAGTTTTTGGTATTTTATAACCATCTACAATGATCTTCCATATTTCCATACCAAGAGACATCAAGTACGTCTTCATTTTGATTTTCCAAAAGGAAAAATTTGTTCCATTGAACAAAGGATGTATGGTTTAATAAAGAAAAGAATATTGACTTACCATATTCTCTATGTGATCTGTCTTTCATCTCCGAGACTATTACTGAAGGAACATGGCTCTGATACCAATTGTTGAAACTCACAAAAATACTGAGAGGGGGGGGGCGGGGGGTGAATCAATATTGTATTAAATTTATGTATTTTTCTTTTCTTCCAACCATTTAAGTTCTTATTAGTGTGCACTTAATGACAAGAACAAGAAGAAATCAAAATGACACACTTAATGAAAAATCTAAATTAAACCAACACACTTAATGACAAGTAGAAATGAAAAACATGGCAGTGAACATAGTACACCTAGATTTTACGTGGAAACTCAATGAGGAATAAAACCACAAATCGTTTTTCTTTATGTTATTTTGCAAGCACCAACTTACAATTCAACTCAACAGACACCCACATGTCGCAAATAATGAGGACACCAATCCTCTCAAGAACCAACATATTACAAAAGGATGAGAAATCTAATACTCTCGGGTACCAACCAAATACAAATGATGAGGACTCCAATCCTCAGTGAGATACAAATCACCCTAGCACCACCCATCCACCCTAATTAAAAAAAAAAAAAAACTTTCAATGGAGACTTACCAATTTATATTTATGTTCCTGAGAACAGTTGCAGTCTTATTCTTCCCTTCACTTCCACGTTCTACAAAATCAGAGCATATCCATAATTATATCATTTTTCTTGAGTCCACCTTCCTACATGTGGACGTGTGATAATTACAATGTGGACAAAATTTGATCATATCAAAGTCTTGTTAGTTATATTTTTTCTAAATAAAGTATGGCATTTATATTGTGGACAACCTTTGACCAAATCAAGATCCTGTCAATCTCAATTTCATCTAAATAAAGAATGTGGACATATGATGGTTACATTATGGAGAAAATTATGTTATCTAACATTCTTTGACTAAATCAAATGGACAAAATCATACGAAAAATTTTCTTTGTCATAGTCCATTCCATCATAGTCCATTCCACATAGTTCATACCACACATTTCATACTACACAATTTAGATTGCTCATTCCATACTTCTCAATTCCATACTGCTCAGTTTTGTACTACTTATTTCCATACTACTCATTCCATACTCCTCAGTTCCATACTACTCATTGTTGCATCATCGCACTGTCACACTGTCGCAACATCACACCATATCACTTTCACACTATCACACTTTCACACCATCACTTTTTCCATTGTCACAATGTCGCATTATCCATTGTCGCACTGTCACATTATCCACTGTCACACTGTCTCACTGTCACACTATCCACTGTCACACTATTGTACTGTCACATTTTTGCACTGTCGCACTATCCACTGCCACACTATCGTATTTCCCATTGTCACACTATCACACTATCCACTTTCACATTGCCACACTATCCACTGTCACATTGTCACACTACCACACTATCCACTGTCGCACTGTCGCAGTTTCCACTGTCACACTATCACACTAACACACTGTCGCACTATTGTAATTTCCACTGTGACACTCCATTCCATCGTTGACATCAATGACAACATATGCTCAACACCATAATATATCTATCATGTTCTATTGATTAATATTCCTCTCCAAATAAATGGTTTCTATTATCATGAAAACTTTTGCAATCCTTCATTTGATTGTTGTCTATTACCCTTGTTATGAAAACTTCCTCATTAAGTCCATCATCTTCAATATTAATAAAAATGTGTTCAACTTTTCTCTATCTCAACCATCTCCTTTAGGAATCTCATTTCTTCATCAACCTGTACAAGCACGTCATCCAACTTTTGTTCATCACCTTCCAAATCTACAACCATACACAAAGTGTCAGAATAAAAAATATAAGGCTCTTCATATGATGCCTCAATCGTCATATTCCTATGTTGGTCTTAACTAGTCCAATAGTTCATAAGACTGTCAAGAAATATTTCCTCAACATATCTAGCTTCTTCTTCATCCAAAAATACTCCTTGTTCAAGTTCACATATGTAAAATTCCTCGTCATACTCACCTGCTATGAGTTCCTCTTTCAATATGGCATGCATTCTTTGCCTCGACTTCATTTGCAACGAATGCCATCTCACCTTCTTCTTCTTCATTGTCTAGCTATATATATGGTCCTCCTCATACTTTTGTAGCACTTACATTAGTACACTAAGATGTACTCTCAACTCAACCATTTCCCTCTCAAATTCAACATCATTCATTTTTTTTATTCTCATTGCCTTGGCATTTCTATCCACATGATTGTGACTTCTTTTTGAACCCTTAAGATGACCTTCAGTAGTCATCCTTAAATCCTTCTATGGATTTTCTTTATCCACTTGTGAGATGCAATAATCCTTTCCCATCTTTGTAACAATTTTTCTACTTTTCATGAGTACCAAGTCATCCTATTGGTATCCTCTTGGTTCTCTATAGTAGAACCTTTTATTGAGCACTCGTGCTCATCATCTTCTGAAGCTATTTGGATTTTTCATATTAAACTGCTCACCTCTTCCTTTGAGAAATACATTGTCCTCTTCTTCTTCAACAATTTTAATTTGTTGTGGGCTTTTATCACAACTTCCTTCAATTGAGATCTCTCTTGACTCCCTCTTCCTCTCTCACAACTTCACTTGTTGTCATGGCTTCTATCAACCTTCCTTCTCTGACTGCTACCTACAAACACAAATTATTTATGAATAGAGTTATCATAAAAACATCTAATTAGCACTTTGTAATATCTGTGCCAAGATATCATCTTCAACATCCTTCCTTTGATTCATTTTCTTAATCTATCTTTCCTTAAGAGCACACATTCCCTGAATTATCCTTCAAAAGAAATTCCTTTAAGAGAATACCATATCTCACAATCCTCTACAATATCAACCATAAGAAATTCCAATTCCTTCTCTCTCACCTTTTCCAATCTCACTAAGTAATTTTCTCTAGTCCCTGTTGCAACCAACTATCCTTCCTTTCTATAAAGAGCACGACACTAATTCTCTATTGGTTGAATTCTACTTCTCAATCCCAAGAAATTAACCCTGAAGAAAGTTTCTCTTCCAATGAGGATATCCTTGCTCTACACCTTAAAGAACATCGAGGTTCTTTATGCTCAAATGTTTATTGATTTCTCCATATCCATGTTGCTATAACAATGCATGAAACACCCAAATTAGCAATTTAACCACTACTTTATTACCTTCAATCCAAAACAGAATTTCAGACTATGTATCTTAAAGAAAATTAGTGTTCTTATCTTCCCTACTAAGGTTCAATCCTTGTTAATTTTCATGACAAAATCAGTAAGATAACAATTTTTTCATACACATAGAAACCTAGAGATAATTGTTTGCATGAACTATGAAATGTCTCACACCCACATTTCAAAATTTCCATAAGCAGAAATACACATTGCTAAGCAAGTATGCAATGGAAATTAACACAATGGACAACATTCAATAACCCATGAAAAACTCATAAATTTAGGCAAAAGCCAAGGAAAACCCCAATGTGGGGAAACCCAATGAGAGAGAGATATATATTTTTATTCAACTTCAAGAACGTACATAACAACAACAAAATCACATTTCTAGCCAAGAAAAGTTAGTTACAACACCCAAACTATCCCACCAAAATATACCTCGTAATCCCTATCAAGTCTATATTGTTGTATGACCCACCTAGAAATTGTAGCACCTCAAAAAACATGCAAACAACCTGTTGTACAAACTCTTTTGTACAACCTAGAAGAAAACAAATAGTCTTGAAAATTGTGCCAAGCCCCACCTCAACTTTTGTGCCCTTTCAACTTGTTGTACGGACTATACAGATCCATACAACACAGAATCCCACAACAGAAAAATAAATCAGCAATGAAACAAAACTTTTCCCTTGGGATTTGTGCCCACTTTGTCTTGGGAAATGTGCCCTCTATGTTGCCCTATTTTTCCTCTCTGGAGCCTACTTGATGATTCTCTCTCAATCTCCTCTCTTGTGTCTTGCAAACTACCCAATGCATTCTTTTATAAATTTGAAAATGACCTTTTACCTCCCAAGTGTCTTTTCACCTTCCCCAACCCTAAATCCAAAGGCCAAGATCTAATCTTTTTTTTTTCAAGATCAAGGGACATGATTCATTCCCTCCAAAATGAATCACTTAAAATATTAAAGTACATTTCACTTTATTACATAAGTCCACTTTATGAAATAAAGTCACTTTAAAATTAGAAGGTACACTTTATTAAAAAGTCACTTTAATTAAAGAATCACTTTACAACTTTATAAAAACCCATTAAAAATTTAAGTGCCTAGTAGTGTAAACATAGGGTTACATCTGCATACAAGAAAAAACATGTGGAGTACCTCCCGAGCTAAAAATATAACACTCCCTCTTAGCGAGTGATGTACTCAGTACCATCTCCATCATCTGGTCCCATCACACTGTGTTGTGTAGGATCTCACTCTAAACCCGGAGTTATCCTCAACACCTGCACAAAATTTGAACTAGAAGATCGTCTCCTGGTAGCTACCCAAAAACCTGAGCTCCTTGAAGAATCCACTCCATCCTGAGCATTGGTTCGAACACACTAGTCGAGCCTCCTTCCAATGCTCAGAAGACACTCACTCTCTTCTCTCGGAATGAAAGACTAAATCCTTGGTACCACCACAGTCTCAGGAGCCTCCTTGTGCTCCTCATATAACATTGAATCATACATTGAAGGTTGACCTAGAAACATATACAACCTCTTCACTCGATCACCGATCAACTACAGTTCCACCGAGTCCACTCCCTCCCTATAGATAAAGACATGTTCTATCTTGAACAATGTACAATATCCTACATCCTCCAAGGTTGATACTGAGAGAAATCTAACCCTCAACCCTAGAACAAAGAGAACTCCATCAATATCTAGGAATACTCCATACTCGAGTTGGAATCTAACCCTTCCAATTCCACATATAGATCATGCCATACCACCTTCATTTACGACCAGTCGATCAGGACCTGTCTCTGTGAAATTTAGGAATACTCACCAGATTCTCATGATGTCGCAAGTGGCTCCACTATCCACAATCCATCTGATATCATCTCCAAATCCTCTGCCATCGACACCGGAAACTAGGGTAACCAAAGAAAATTCCTTGTCATACTTGAAAGAAAAGTCCTCCATGGCTAATGTAGCATCTATCTCATGCCCCTCCAATTCGTTCTTCTTCTTCTTCCTCTCAGGACAATGAGAAGCAAGGTTCTCCAATTGGTTACAACAAAAGAATCTAACTTTACTCAAGTCCCTCCCAAAACTTCCTTTCTTCTTTCTCTTTGCAGTAAGAGAAACATCCTGATCAACTCTATATGTCTTATGTCCACTACTATGAGATCCTTCTCGAATCTCCTCCTCAGTGAAATCATCCCACAATCTTATCTAATATAGAATATGCTCATGACCACCACACACTTCATGAAGATATCACATTCTTTGGTGAATCCTTTCAAGGCTATCCTCACCAATTTTGAATCTGATATGACCTCTCCAACAACAACCAACTCATATTTTACTTGAGATACCTAGGTAATATAAGAAGAAGCACTCTCCTCCTTACCCATCTTGGTATCATGCAAGTTAGCCTTCAAGGCCATCTTTCGGTTCTCATTCTTCACCTCAAATAAGTTCTTAAGTGCATCCCACATCTCCTTTGATGTCTTCTTCTCATCCAAGTGTTGGATACAGTGATCCTTCACCCCATCCAGAATAATCCTCTGAGCCTTAGCCTCCTTGACCTCATGCAAATCCAAAGAAACAAAATATGTTGTGGAAGCAACAACAACAGAACTGACGTAGTTCCAAATATTGTTCTCCTTGAGAATAGCTGACATCCGAACCTTCCACTACAAATAGTTGTAAATTCCATCCAACTGATCCTCAAATCTAATTCTTCCAGCCATATTCCCTATGACAACTCAAGGAAAAATAATAACAAATTTTCCCTCTTCAACCTTGCCCAAAAATCTCATTGTTTGTTGTCACTTAGAGAAAAAGATTTGATACCATGTTAATTTTAATGAAAAAATCGACAAGCTAACAATTATGTCATACACTTAGCAACCTAGAGATGACTGTTTGCATGAGCTCTAAAATGTCTCACACCCACATTTCAAAATTTCCATAACTAGAAATACACATTTCTAAGCATGTATGCATCGGAAATAAACACAATGGACAACATTCAATAACCCATGAAAAACTCTGAAATTTAGGCAAAAGTCAGGGAAAACCCCAATGTGGGGAAACCCAACGAGAGAGAGAAAGAGATCTTATTTTTGAGCTTCATGAAAGTACATAACAACAAAAAGATCACATTTTAAGCCAAGAAAAATCACTTATAGCACCCAAACAGTCCCACCAAAATCTGCCTCGCAGTCATGCCAAGTCCATACTGTTGTATGACCCACATAGAAATTGCAGCACCTCGAAAAACATGAAAACAACCTGTTGTACGAACTTTTCTATATGTCCTAGTAGCAACAAAATATTCTTGAAAACTGTGCCAAGTCTCACCTCAATTTTCGTTCGCTTTCCACTTGATGTACTGACTGTACGGACTATATAGATCCATTTAGTATGACCTCCCACAACAAAAAAAAACTCAACAATGAAACATAAATGCTCCCTTGGTATTTGTACCCACTTTGTCTTGGGAAATGTGCCCTCTATGTTGTCTTATTCTCCCTCTCTCAAGACTACTCAAAAATTCTCTCTCATTCTCCTCTCTTGTGTCTTACACACTACCCAATGCATTCTTTTATATATCTGAAAAATGACCTTTTACCTCCCAAGTGTCTTTTCACCTTCGCCAACACTAAATCCAAAGGCCAAGATCTAATCTTTCCTTTTTCAAGATCAAGGGTCATGATTCCTTCTCTCCAAAATGAATCACTTAAAATATTACAGTACATTTAACTTTATTACATAAGTGCACTTTATGAAATAAAGTCACTTTAAAGTTAGAAGGTACACTTTATTAAAAAGTCACTTTAATAAAAGAACCACTTTACAACTTTATAAAACCCCATTACAAAGTTAAGTGCCTAGTAGTGTAAATATAAGGTTACATCCACATACAAGACAAAACATGTGAAGTACCTCCTGAGCTAAACAGATAACAATCCCGAACTGTTGCAAGTTCTGAAAATAAAATCACCTAACTAGCAATCCCATTCCAGAGAGAATCAACCTCCTTTGATTACATTTTTCCAAAACAATCTTCTAAAAAAGCATTTATAGTAGCTCTTCTTTCTCCAATTCCAAAGAGAATTAAACCTGTTCACCCCAAAGATCTTGCTTGCTTTGATACCAAAATGATAGGCCTACGAGGGCTAATGCCGACATTATGGAAACTATTATTATTTTAGTTTCCCTATGAGCCTGNATTTAGTTTCAAATTATTTTAAGGAACCCATTTGGAACTTCTCCAAAAATCTGTCTGGTTAAAATACCCACGCTTCCACCTGATTTACCTTTCCTTTACTGTTTAATTCATTCTTCTATTCACAATCCTTTAATGTTGAGGTTTTATGTGGCTCTAAAATAGCACCAAGTCTATATTTCTCCTACATGGATCAATCCTCCATCCCTTTATCTTATCTGAATCATTTCGCTTCAATACCCAGTATCGTTTAAACATTAGCTTATAATATGGTCTCTATCCTTTGTTAATGATCCGAAATTTAGGGAGTATATGATCTAAATTTGGATGTTGAATTCATAAAGCTATAAATATAATAGATTGCCCATGTGTATCAAGGATATTCCCACCTCCTCACTAATTAATTGGGCTATTAGGTTGCCCATATGGGTCAAAGAGAGTCCCACCTCTCTGTTATTGTATTGGACTTTATTTTCCACTACTTAGTTAGTTGGGTAGTTAGATCAATTATTATAATAATATAGACTCATTTAATGATCTCTTTACATTATTATATTCGATTTTATTTTCCACTACTTAGTTAGTTGGGTAGTTAGATCTATTATACTAATAATAGAGACTCATTTAATGAGTTCTTTTTTACTTTTCTAAATGGAACATTTTTTAATGCTATATAAAGGCCTAGTAATCCTTCTCATAATATCAAGTTACTCATTTTGGCTTCTCTCAAATTTTCTACTGTTCATTGTGAGATTAATTATCTCTGAGTGATTTACAAGTAATTAGTTTTAGAGGTGAGGCTCTCTTGGGAGGGGAGGCTCAAAGAGGAGCCTCACCTCTAAAACTAATTACTAGTAAATCACTCTGAGCTAATTAATCTCATAATAAGCAGTAGAAAATATGAGAGAAGCCAAAATGAGTAACTTGATATTATGAGAAGGTTTTCTATGCCTTTATATAGCATTACAAAATGGTCCATTAGACAAAGTAAAAAAGAACTCATTAAATGAGTCTCTATTATTAGTATAATAGATCTAACTACCCAACTAACTAAGTAGTGGAAAATAAAACCCAATACAGTAATGTAAAGACCTCGTTAAATGGGTCTCTATTATTTTAATAATATATCTAACTACTCAACTAACTATGTAGTGGAAAATAAAACCCAATACAATAATGGAGAGGTGGGACTCTCTTTGACCCATATGGGCAACCTGTTAGCCCAATTAATTAACAAGGAGGTGAGCATCTCCTTGATCCACATGTGCAATCTATTAGCTTTATGAC
The DNA here is from genome assembly GCA_900067695.1 of Picea abies. Lineage (NCBI taxonomy): Eukaryota > Viridiplantae > Streptophyta > Pinopsida > Pinales > Pinaceae > Picea > Picea abies. The sequence goes on along the minus strand of CBVK0103455430.1, from coordinate 22,715 downwards.
TTTATGACTTTTGCATCCGAATTTACACCATATACACCATAAAATTCGAATCATTCCTCCCCCCTTAGAAAATGATGGTCCCCATCATTTCACCCATTCTAAAAAGAGAAACCACATTATCATACCATATACCAAATGAAAATAAGGTTTTTGTGTGGTTGACCCATAACCTAGTTGACAATGGCATTGTACATGGGTAGAAAAATAAAAAAAGTTTAATAAAATCCCAAAATTTTAAAAAACTAATATGGAAAAATCGTGACTTTAGGGGCTATGAACATCCTTTTGCAAATATATTCATAACTTCTTCTACAGGTGATGATATCCAATTCCGCCGAAGACCCATTTTAACTACTAAAGTGTTATTTCCATTGGTATATGGAACTTATTCTAATGTGTCCCATGGAGTGAGAAAAACCAAGATTAATTTGAAGGGTGTGTGGCCACGCTGGTTACAAGCATGTGCTGCTTCAAACAAACATATTTCATAAAACATACAACGAAATGAAATTCCATGAAATACCCATTTGATATCTTGACGATATATTTCTAAAAATATGTTCAAATCCTTCTGTATTTTCTTGAATAGGGAGAAAAAGACCTTTTAATATGGTGGTATGTGTGGCATCCTTGGGTCAAATACATGTTGAGGTTCAATTGATGATATATCTCAAAAAAAAAGTAAAATTTGATTATATGAAATACCCATTTGAGATATTGAAGAGATATTTCGAGCCATATGTGGAAATCCTTCTTTAGTTTCTTGAGAAAAGAGAAAAATATCATTGAATATGGTGGTACGTGTGGCCTCCTTGGGTCAAATACATGTTGAGATTCAATCGATGATATCTCTCAAACCAGGAATCCAAATGAGATTACGTGAAATGGCCATTTGATATTTTGAAAGGATATTTCAAATGATATATGGTAGAGCCTCTGAAATGGTGTGTAGAGGTCGCAACACCTCTTTGAAGTTGGTTGAGTGTAGAGGGCCAGAAAGGATGCCAAGGTTTTGTAGAGTATCATGGGATGTTGTAGAGCTTGTGGAATCTCCGTCGGAAGCATGCGATGTTGTAGAGGTTGTGGAACCACCGTGGGTAGCATGAAAACTCTGCAAATTTCTTGAAAATGTTGCAGACTAATGGATGTAGTGGATCCATGTATAGATGTAGTGAAATGATATATGGATGTAGTGAATCCATATATGGTTCTCCTTGTAATGGTGAACAAAGATCCAAGGGTAAAAACTCCAGGTAGTTCCTATGGACCAACTATGATTCTTAGAGTGTATGGCCTGAAAAATGGATTTCAATAGAACCAAAAGGAGGTTGGTGATTGCTGCAAATTTTTGAACCCGCAACATGCTTCAAACCCTTGTTCTGATGGAGAGTGAACCCGAATCTTATATATGGTATATGGTCTACGTTTGGATGCAAAAGTCATAAATATATAAAGCTAATATATTTCCCATGTGGATCAGGGAGATTCCCACCTCCTCATTAATTAATTGGGATAACAAGTTTCCCATATGGATCAAAGAGAGTCCCACCTCTCCATTATTTTATTGGGTTTTATTTTCCACTACTTAATTAGTTGGGTAGTTAGATCTATTATTATAATAATAGACTCATTTAATGAGATCTTTACATAATGTTATTGGGTTTTATTTTCCACTACTTAGTTAGTTCGGTAGTTAGATCTATTATACTAATAATAGAGACTCATTTAATGAGTTCTTTTTTACTTTGTCCAATGGACCATTTTATAATGCTATATAAAGGCCTAGCAATCCTTCTCATAATATCAAGTTACTCATTTTATCTTCTCTCATGTTTTCTATTGTTCATTGTGAGATTAATTAGTTCTGAGTGATTTACTAGTATTTAGTTGTAGAAATGAGGCTCAAAGATGAACCTCACCTCTAAAACTAATTACTAGTAAATCACTCAGAGCTAATTAATCTCACATTGAACAATAGAAAATATGAGAGAAGCCAAAATGAGTAACTTGATATTATGAGAAGGTGTGTTAGGCCTTTATATAGCATTACAAAATGGTCCATTGGAAAAAGTAAAAAAGAGCTCATTAAATGAGTTTCTAACTACCCAACTAACTAAGTAGTGGAAAATAAAACCCAATACAATAATATAAAGAGCTCATTACATGAGTCTCTATTATTATAATAATAGATCTAACTACCCAACTAACTAAGTAGTGGAAAATAAAACCCAATACAATAATAGAGAGGTGGGACTCTCTTTGAACCATATGGACAACCTGTTAGCCCAATTAATTAATGAGGAGGTGGGTATCTCCTTGGTCCACATGGGAAATCTATTATCTTTATAACTTTATGACTTTTGCATTCAAATTTAGACCATATACCCCCTAAAATTTGGATCACAAAACCACTTAAAACCAAGTCTTTCCACTGTGCTATTAGTCCATAAGGATAAAAATAGAAAAGATAGGTTAAAACTTTACAAAGTGGGTGAAAATATTCTTTTAATAGTAAAAACAAGAAATTTTACCATACCATTTGATTTTTTCACCCACATAGTTCTTTTTAGGCCATTTTACCCACGTTCTTCTGGTGGTGATTGCGGGATCTATGATCAACGAAGTCAACAATCGTCTGGACCAAGTAAGTACCCATCCCATTTAATTCCATTTTAATGGTTTACATTTAAGTTTTAGTCCCCACTTTGTGAGTATTAGAGGTCGTTACATGGAAACTAGGGTGTACGTGGGTGACGGATCATCGGGTCGCGTATACGATGCCATATATGAGGGAAAAATGAAGCCTTCACGCATATATGAATCACTATACATGACTGTCATAAGGTTATTTCGCGTACAAGTCTGTGAACAAGTTTTTTAAAGGGTTTAACTGAAAAAATGATCTTTCCTTTGTGGGATGGTATTGAATGGAGGGAAAGGGAGCATGAGGAGATAGATGCAATAGTGGGAAGAGATGAAAGGGCCCAACAAGCTTTGAAATGATGTGGCATTTATAAATTTTGGGCTCTCAAAGGAATGAGGGCTCAGGTGAGGTTTATGAGAGAAGCCAAAATGAGTAACTTTATATTATGAGAAGGCTTGCTAGACATTTATATAGCATTACAAAATGGACCATTGGAAAAAGTAAAAAAGATCTCATTAAATGAGTCTTTATTATTAGTATAATATATCTAACTACCCAACTAACTAAGTAGTGGAAAATAAAACCCTATACAATAATGTAAAGAGCTCATTAAATGAGTCACTATTATTATAATAATAGATCTAACTACCCAACTAACTAAGTAGTGAAAAATAAAACCCGATACAATAATGGAGAGGTGGGACTCTCTTTGACCCATATGGGCAACCTGTTAGCCCAATTAATTAATGAGGAGATGGGCATATCCTTGATCCACATGTGAAATCTATTATCGTTATAGATTTATGACTTTTTCATCAGAATTTAGACCATATACCCCCTAAAATTTAGATCAACTAACAAGTGTAACATGGCTCAGATAATTCCATGTCCAAATAGATTGTGCTCCTTCCCTTAATTATGGTTCCTACATACTTGGAGGCTTTAAACCTACAAACAATCTAAAAGTGATTATATATATAAACATAATTTTAAGCTTCATGCGCTCCCTTGTACCTCGGCATGACCCTGACCTAAGACCATAAATACCTTTTCACGTTTGACAAAGGTGGATTATAAAACCCACTTATGAAAATGAGAATTAACGCGACATTGACACATATCATCCCCAAAACAAGTGGTTTCAATCTTTTGCATTTTGAATTTCATTTAACTCCCTGGATATTTTAAATCATGAAGAGATGTAGATTGTTGATCAAGGTTAGGATCAACGATCATATCATATCCTTGTTCTAATTCCTAGTTAGTGGATCAACAAATCTAGTAAACTATTTGACTCTATCCAACAGTCAGTATCTCTCCATTCCCTCCATTCTCTGTAATATCCTCAAATTTTAGAAAATTAAATTCTATGCTGAATTTTGAAATAAATTTCCGTTTTTGGAAATTTGGATTTGGAAATTATTTGTCATTTATGGAAAATCCGAATTTGGAATTTTGGATTATCTAATTAATTATTTTATGATTTTTGGGAAAATATTTGACTTACCAACTTTCCTCTTTTATTGGACACATGTATGAGAATTTTTTTTAATAAATTTAATGATGGAAGGGAAATGGAACAACTAGGTTAAAAATTGTTGACCGTGACTCCATGAGTGGGGAACAAGTTTGAGTTAAATTAGGGTTGATTTTTACAAGTGGGACAAGTTAAAATTGACCACTAGTAGCCCCTAAAAATCAATAATTTGTAAAGCTGTGAATTTCCCCAAGGAGGGAAATGAATCAAAGACCTAGGAACATGAATATATACAACATATATGGGAGGCAGGACATTGCTTAGTATGTGGGAGGATTGAGAATTAGTTTTTTTAATGAGAACTTACATTATAAGGCAAGGCATATTTTGATCTATTGTTGGTGACTATAGCTGAGGAGGATAATTCAATTTCTCCCTTATGGACTCATGGTTAGGCTAGGGGGTGATCAAGACAGGTGATTATGGTTGTTTTGTTCTATGGTTGGGTGGAACATGGTTGTTCCTTTTGTTTTCCGTCATCAACTTATTCAGATATGTCTCTTAGCCATGAATTTCATTATTGACGTTATATCTAGGTTTGTTATCTATAAGGAATATGTTTGGGCTTGTATACACATAAGTGAAATATGTTTAAAGATATTGTATAGCCATGATGGCTTGCTACAATATAATGATATTGGTAATAATGTTTCTCTAAAATATGATTGTTGTATATCTATTTATTATATATGTAGGCATGCATATAGAAATAAATAGCAAGCTATATTTATATGCCTATTGGCCAATAAAGATCTATATTTTGATTACTGTTTGAATCTTTACATAATCAATTATTGCAAAAAAAAAAAAAAAAAAAATCAGATTGTGCTAGTATTGTGTTACTATCATGGTGAGGATAATAAAAGTCCAAGTACATTCTTTATTTACATCTATTACCCCAGAAAGATAGTTGATACAATAGACCTCATTTTTTCTTGCAAAATTAACTATTATAGTCAACAGGTCATTATCCAAACATTACAGTTGGGATACCATAGGACCCAAAAGTTCACAACCATTTGTGTTTCTAAGACAAAACCCCCTATCTAAGTGAAACAAAAATATAAACATACTACATAAAATTGTCTATGAATTCTCTCAAGGACTGGTGGAAGATGATGGAACCCAAATACTTTTTATGGACAGGATGAGTGCCTCACCAAGTGGATGGGGTGCCTTCCAAACATGTAATAACAAATAATTTTTTTAGTAAATTATTACGGTACGAAATTACTAAATATGCAGCAAAGTAAAGAACTAATTACTTAACTTGGGTTTTGATGCTGAAAGGAGCATCCTCTTCAAATTGCAAAGCCAACAATCCAAGATAGAGAAGGGAAGTGGCTGCATTGTTCACCTAATGGGTTCCCTCACAACACAAACATGAACCCATCATCAATGCATATATGCCCCCCTTGGGGTCATACCATATGAACCCTTCATCTAAATATACCATTGATATTAGAACCTATTATCAAATGATTTGTACTTGTGTAAATCCCCACCACAAGTCCCCAAGTCTTGCATAACTATAGAAGATTGTACCACTGTCACTTTAGTAAGAAATTTCCTCGTTTTAGTGATGAGAGAGTTCCACCACAAGGGATGCTTCCCTAGTGACCTGAAAGTGATCAAAGTAGAAAGTATAGGAGCCAAAACTACCGTATTCTCTATTGATCACCAAAATATAAGGTCTAGTTCAAGGAAATGTAAGAGGTATGAGGTTGTTTGAGTACCTTCCTGGAACAAAAACACTTTATAGAATGTATATGATTATTTCCAAGTTCAAACAAGTAATAAATACCTCTAAAATAAATTAGACATGAAAGGTTGTTATGGTTATTATGAATTTGTAGCAATGAATAATAGTACAACAACAATAAACAATTTATAATAAAAACACCAATTATTGATCAGAAATGCAACAATTGAAAAGAAAAACTCAGCATAACACTACTAGAAAAATACTCAATTGTTAAATGCAATTTCTGAATGCTTTAGGCCAGAAACAAATGAGTGTATGCAAAAAATTAAAGAGTTATCAGGTGGTTGTGGAAAACATTTTCAACAACAAGAAGTTTACTAATAAGTTAGGTATTATTGATCAGAAATGCAACAATTGAAAAGAAAAACTCAGCATAACACTACTAGAAAAATACTCAATTGTTAAATGCAATTTCTGAATGCTTTAGGCCAGAAACAAATGAGTGTATGCAAAAAATTAAAGAGTTATCAGGTGGTTGTGGAAAACATTTTCAACAACAAGAAGTTTACTAATAAGTTAGGTAATGTCAATGTTAGTAAGTTAGTAGAGAGATTAAGAGAGTTGAAAGAGAGTTTTTGTTGATCAATTTCACCATAATAGAGCTATGAGATCAGTTCCTTAGGGATATGGAGTCTTTGTAACAACAAATGCAACAATACTTGAATATAAAACTAGTAGAAAGAAATAGGCAAGGTTTAAACTTTAAGGTGCTAGCACATTAGGGCCTTAGGTTTTAAACCTTAAAGAGACAGATTGCTAGGGTGCAAGAACATTTGGGCTCTAGCAATATTTTCTCCCTTCTTGATGCTTGAACTAGGTTAAAATCAAATGTCCAGGGATAAACTCCTAAAGTGATAACACTTTAGGGATTCAGGATACTAAGCCTAGCAAGTATTCCTTCACAAATTTTGGATAAAATTAACCTTTTGAAAGAAGGAAGTACTTATGCTCCTCTATTATGGTTTCACCAAGTAAGACATCTAGCATGAAAAAGTAATTTTACCATGAAACATAAATAGCATGAGAATAAAATTGCACAAAATTCACTTACTTCACTAAGAAACCATGAGATAAAACCCTAATTGCATAAAATTACCTCCAAAATCAACAAAAGCATCCACAATTTGACCCTCTAAGCATAATGCGTAGGTGTATAAGAGCTATATATCCCAAGAGGGTGAAAATTTCAGACTTGTCTCTCACAAAGGTCAGAAGTGATGATCCATAATGAAATGTGAGGGTGGCCTATTTATATGAGGCCTCCTTAAACCAAATTGTCCACATAATTTTGTCAAACACAAAATAGAATAGGGCCAACCCCTTAATTTGCCTCTACAATATGCCAAAATGAAAAATATATAAAATAAAAACCCAAAAGGGTGACAACATTCCCTAGAAGGGTGATGTAGTGCTCAAACGTGTGATGTCAAGCCTCAAGGGGGGACATGTTAAGCCTTCAAAGGCCATAAGGCATGATCCAATGTGAAAAAGTGTGAATCAAGGTGTCACCTCATTTCACATCACATTTGTAACCACGCCATCCATCAAATGCTATCCTTCGACGGTGATCTCAAGGGATATATGGTGACATCATAGGCCTCTAAAGGCCATGCCCAAGAACAAGAGGAGTGGAATCTCGTCCTCTAGTGATGTTAAGGTTCCTCCAAAGGAAACATCCTCCATCCTCTTTTCATAAATGAACTAAGTTCTTTTCCCATTCTATGGGATTCTTAGCCCATGTATGTGGCATACTGACCAAAACAACTCAAACCAAGCCCATATGTCCATAGTCCAAGGTTCCAAGGATGTGAGATCCACTATATAAGGGTTTTGAGTCACCGGATGACTCATTTCTCTCCATCACACATGTCAAAGTCCTACAATAAAGAAAAACATCCCGGTCACAACCTAAATGTCCCTCAAAGAACCATGTCAGGGCCATCTCAAACAGAGCAAATTATTAGACAAAGTAAACCAATGTTCATATAACACGTTAGATATTAAAGCATGCAAAATAAGTTGATTCTTAAGATACAATCCATGTAAACAATTAATCCTAGTATCCCCTTCAAGTATCACCCAAGCCAAAGACCTTGTGAGTGTTTCCAAATTCAAGTATTGGAGGCCCTTCATCCAACCCTATTAGATGTGCCACCTGGATAGGAAATAAATAACCCAGGTAGAGGGATAGGTCCTGAGAGTGATAAGGGAAAGTAAAAACCCATCAAGAGTAAGTGTGAAGATGTGATGGTTTAAGGATTCCTTCATGGCTTATGGTGTCCATCGCTATGAACACTTTTGTTGAGGGTGCACTTTCTCTTGATTTACCCAATATTTGTGTGTTGCCTTTTTTCAAACCCCTTCATTAGCCATCTTTTCAATCCATTCTTTCATTTATAATTTTCTTTGAGGTTACCCCTTTGTGGATTTTCATGATTTAGCATTACTTTTTTGGGACCGGGGCAAGGACTAAATGAGTAAAGATCAAGTTGGACCAGATTTTGGTGGTCCTAATTTTCTATGTTCACTTTATTCTTAACATCATTTTCATATTATTTTATAGTATTTGCAATCTACCTTCGAGCCGTCACCCCCTTTATCATGAGAGTATGGTTCATAGATGAAGTTTAGGATATGTGAAAGGTTTTACAATGAAAAAATTTAAGTATGTTTGAGAGAGGAAAATTTACCTTAGGAGCCCCCCCCAATATTACCCCTTTATATGGGTGGTGACAACATAAGACTAGGGCACATAACCTGACCATGAAGGTGAAACAAGGAAGTCAAGACAATTTCTCAAACAAGTGATCCACTATCCAACTTCCACAATTGATCATTTTCCACATTCCCAATAAATTAAACCCAACACCTTGCATGGAAAAAGGACTAACCATACCTCACATTGACATTGGCTTACCATGCCCCATACCCTAGGCTGATTGAATGTGATGAGGCTTGGTTGATCTATGTTGGGAGGCAAAGGGGAGTTGTCAGGATTCCATATATGGACATGTTGATAATCATCATCATGGTTTAGATATTGTTCTCCATTGCAAGACTCGAGACATGATCTCCTCTAGTTGCCCCTAGGCATGGGGGGTAACAGAACCCAAGAACCATTGTCTATATTTTGATGATTTGAATACAAATCCAATTAGATCATTGATATTAGAACTAAAATATCATTGTCTAAGTTGGCAATGAAATACTTTATACTATAGTGGTTGAGTGAGTAAACATTTTGGATTATTTAAGTTTTTTTTATCTATTGAATATCTCCCTAGACCAAGAAAAAAGTACATGGAACATAGACTTATACCACTCCTCTTTCATTCATTCCTTCGTAGTGGCGAAAGACCTAGATAATAGGAAAATATTAAATTTGGTGATACTATTTCTTATGAAAATATGGACTCCATCAAATATTATTTTGAAGAAGTAATGCAAAAATAGTAGAAGGGATATTTAATGAAGTGAGTTAAAAAGTGGCAAACTCAATTTTTCTAGCTAGTTTTTTTTTTGTTCCACCTTGATCCACTCATTTTTTTTAAATTCAAATGATAAAGGTATTATTAAAATGGATTAAGAACCCTAAGGGAAAAGTTTCATGGTCAAAGTTCTCATCAATCGGGTGGAACTATAACTTCTCACAAAAATTGTACAAGATTTGGAGAAGAATTTAAATGGAAAAATTGTTGATCTTGTCTAGTTTTTAACTTACTCTATATTTAATAAATTTTGAAATCATTTTATAACTTACTATATAATTCGCAACCCATATACATCCACACAATAGTTATAATGTTGTTTGGAAGTTACAATTCCTTCAACAACCATGGGAATCTAATCCAAATTATATTGAGAATGAAAATATAGTACAGAACATTGAAATATAGTAAAACCTAGATTTTGTTAATGAATGGAATACAAAAGACTGTAAAATGCAAAGCACACAAGCTAGCTAAAATTGTGGTAGATTATCCTTGAAGGAAGAGATGTGTCAACTACTCTCATTCGCAAGAAGTTCATTACAAAGAGGCCAAAAATGAATTTTAACATAAACCATCAATGAGAAAACCATAAACATCCAAAATCATAACTCTAGAAGATGAAATTCCAAAAGGTTTGTGGGCCTCAATGTGGATAGTTGATACGTCAACTTCATGGGGGCGTAACTTTTGCATACGATCTTCATTTTGGGTGCTCATTATCCCGTTGGAAGGGTATAGCCAAGAAATACACATTTTGATTGGCCTATCACGTGCCTTTGGCTATCTACTAGGATTTTTCATGCCAAAAAATGTCATTTAGGACCTCAAAACGTCCTTGAAGTTTTGGGACCTAAAAAACTATAGAAAAAATACCAAGATGTGGAACCATTTTGAATTAGCGGAACAAGTGGGTGTCCACTAGTATCCACCTGAATCATAATCCTAACATATTTCTATTCAAAGGAAATATCTATGTTTTTCCATTATGTTTTATTACTAAAATAAGGTCCATGAGTTAGTTATCATGGAATACATGTAATGTGGCATCATCAAAGAAGTCCCCTAGGTAATTAGGAGATGATTGTGATTATTGTTTCATCGATAAATGTAAATACAGATGGATTCAACATCAAATGATTGGTTTTCATAGATCGAATCCTAATTTGAGGTCAATAAATTGAACAACAAACAATTTAAATCATTCGTAAAATGGTAATAAACATGTGGAACTAGTGGTTAATTCATATAATGCAAAGAGATATTATAAAAACTTGGGGAAAATTTATAGAGTCTATACATAACCAAAATTCTTTTGTAAATCATTATGACTCATGATGATTAGTACTTTAAATGTTATTTATTGTATCCATATTCATCTATGACATGGAAAGATGAATTATTCTTTTAAGGAGGCCCCATCATGCCATAGATCGAAGAAGTGTGACATGTGCCATATATATATATATATATATATAGTCATATTTTCAATAATATCATTATCAACTGGAACAATTATGACACTCCATTCATTAAATATCTTACAGATTCTTTGATGGGAGAAAGGTATTTCACCAAATTATATTTGAATTATTTCTAAATTAACTTCCAATCAATGTTAGAGATGTTAGAAACACTACATTGTAATATAAGAATGGATTATGTCAGTGGTTGGTGATGCCCTTCAACTTAATAGATGTACTTCTTGAAACCTTAATGCATTTGATATATGGTATCTAATGACCTTACTCATAACAAAGACTTATAGTATACCTAAGTGATATGTTGATCTAGAACAAAACTTGGGATGAGATCTTACAATATACTGTGCAAGAACTAGAGGAACTATGTTGGCATAAACATTTTTCCAAGATGATCTTACTTCACCATGAAGAGAATTCAATACCTTAGATACATACATGAGTAAATAGGTATGTAAATGAATTAAAGAATATATATATATTATATATAACTAGAATACCCTATCCTTGCTCTTATCCCCATAAATATTCTCAATTTCAGTGAATTGTTATTCTGTATATTCATTTTGGACTTCTCAAGATGTCACACATCCTCTCAATCAAACATTGTATGTTAGTGTAATAAAATTAGTCTTTAGAAATCTTAGCTTATGTGGGGATCACCTAGAGAAGTTTATGAATAAGAAAAAAATGGGCATGCTAGAAGAGATGAATCGAGGTCATAAAGAAAGTATGAATAAAATATAGGCATGATTAGCCATGAGAAAATTATTACAAGTATGATAAAAAATATTCTTAAACAACGTGCAATTATTTAGAAATGGATTTTTCATGTAGTTTTGACTTAGAGGGAAAAATCACACTAAATATTTCAATAAGTTAGATTAAGAAGGTGGAGTTCAAAGAAATAAGTGCACATGGAGATGAACTAAGTAGAACAACCATGGGGAAATATATATAAATAGAAAGGAGTGTAGAACAAAGATGAAGAAACCACAAATGGACCTGTTATCACACAAACTGTAGGTTAGGAAAATCCCGACCCAATCCATTGGATGGACATAACTATGGAAGATCTTACCCACTGTCATCTTAGATAAACCCTCCCTTGCTTTTTTGAAGGAAGAATTCTAACACAAGGGGGAATCCTAGGTGACCCTAGAGAGAAATGATATGGAAAGTGATACTTATGATGATATGCCCCTATAGTTCAGGTTACTAAGTGGAGAGTCACTTGACAAAAGCTTCAGAGGTGGTTTATTGTTTCCAAGTGTTTGAGTATATGTGGAAGATGGTTGTACCTTCCCAAGATACAAGAAAAGGCAAGATACCAACTAGACAATCCAATGGACAAGGAAGTTAATCCTTATGTCCCTCTATGCAACAGTCAACAAAAAATATATCAGCAAGTAAAATAGCTAGTTACTACATATTTAACCATCAAAATTGTCAAATAATTATTGGAAAATGAAGTACTAAAACAATAGATAACTCTCCAATACTTAAGCATGAACTTTGATGGTAATTTAGGGATGTCAAATGAAGTTATCATCAAATTTTTAGGGCATCCTTATGGATGTATCAAACAATTTCTATAGCACCAAGTTCCAACCATAAAAATCAACACGTAAACCATAAAAAAGATATCACATAACGAGTAGAACAATAATATAGGTTTAGAAGTCAATTTCCAAAATTGAAAAGTAAGTAAATAATGAACGAAAGGGAAGTTTACTGCATATCTAATGGCTATAGCATTTAATTTATTTCAGCAATGAAATCCTTAGCTAAAAGAGGACGCCCTTAGGGCACACAAAAGATTATAACATGCAGAAAAGATTCCAACTTAAACAATTTTGATATATCGTAATTCTATGTACCCCAATGAAATGATTTTATTTCTCCAATGCAAGAGATTAGTTCCTTTACCTATTGGTTTATGGAGTCTTTAAAAAATAAAGAGATAGTTTTGGTACTTCCTTGGGGGTGTAATCCCTTTTACTCCCCAAGGCAAGCAAGACTAGCTAAGGAAAACCCTAGAAGGGTGTAAACCCTTTTACTCCTCATAGTATTCCTTTATGAAACAAGTTATCCCAAGTCAAATATGATGGGTTTAGTGGGGTTGTATTCCGTTATACTCCCCAAAATCTTATCAAATTAACGCTGTGACCAAGAAAAGAAACAATAACATGAAAGATTCCTTACCTAGTCCAAGCAATAACAAGATAAACTTCTTTTAACCAAGAAAATCCACCATAAAAGAAAGAAATAGCCTCCAAGAAGTTTCCTTAATTATTCATCCAATTTCCAAATCAAACCATAGCTAGATATAGTAGCAAGAGATATAAACAAAATTTCCCAATTAGGGCACAAATTTCAACCAAGAATCCTCTCCAACATGGGAGAGTTATGATGTAAAAATGAAATGAAATGATAACTATTTATACAAATCCTACTAAAAGTGTTTCTCCACTTAATTTTAGGGCAAACCACAAAGTAATGGGACAAAAACCCTTACTTTCCTCCTTTACAATATAAAATTCAAATTTTACCCTAAAATGCACATAAGAAACCCTAAAGAAGCATGACGTCACCCCTTTAGGGAAACATTTTGGCACCTTTAGAAAATCGTTGAGCTTGGAGATGAAATTTTGGGCCTCCATAGGCCTCTCTCTCAAGCTATAGGGTCCTCAAGGTGCCCCTATCCATCCAAATATTCCAAGTTTCAAGCAACAACATCACCACCACAAGCCCTAGCCCTAGGATTATGTCAACCTCCTCAAAAGTGATGTTTTAGATTTAAGAGAAAATCATTGGGTTGACTAAGGATTGGGTTATTTCCTCCATGGTATATCCTAAGGCCTTCAAATATTATCATTGTCGTCCGGTTTGGATTCAATGGTATCCATCCTATGGGCTTCAAGCCCGAAGGAAGCTGAAGCTAGGCTTATTCTTCCAAATCTTTCCACCAAATAGGTCGTGCAAAGACAATCAATGCATCCTCCAAGGATCTCAATTCAAGTTCCTAATGATAAGTAAATCAAATCAATAAAATAAATATATAAGTATGTACATACAAACTAACTCATCATAATAAACACTTGCTCAAAGATGCTATGCAATTTTTCAAGTTTAGGCATGGAAGGGTTTACCATGTTATCACCATAACATTTTTTGGATGGAATCCAAGTTGCAAAATTTTAGCGAAGAACTATATTGCTATGGAGGTATGATAGTTTGGAGGATCAGCCTATATCTGGTAGCATATCGACAAGTATAGCGGAGGCACGAAAGGTAGGACTCAATGGACCTTCGATCTTGAAAGTGGCCCGGACCAATGGCTAAGGCACATATCGGGGAATGAAGTAGCGTGGAAAATAATCATTCAAAGGCGGGCCAGGAAAAATTGTCATGGTTTTATCTGTGGACGCGTGGAACCTCTAGAGGTACATCAGGGGGAAAAATAGTCTGACTAAAACCACTTTCTATAAATTTGTAGTATCAAGGTGGACTATAGATCTTAGAGTGATCCAAATCAATAGTTGAAGCTCATATTGAGGATTGAGGTAGCACAAATATTAATCAGTAGGGGCCAGGCCGGGGAAAACCGTCATGGTTTTATCTGTGGACGCATGGCGCTTTTGAGGAACATCAGGGAGAAAAGTGGTTTTCCTAAAAGTGTTTTCTCCAACCCCCGATGTCGATGGGAATATATAAAACGAAGACCCCAGACATTATTTGATGATATTTTGATGCATTCAAACGTTTAGAAATTGGCGCAAAGCATCCATTTGAAACTCAGGCTTAGAAACTGAATCAAATTTGTGCTTCCTTTTCCACTTAACAAGTATTTTTCACCATGGCCACTAATCCTGTTGTTTTATCCATGAATGAACAAGACATCTCCTCCATAGAATAAGCCCTAATTAACAAAGACTCTTACATTTTCAACACAGAGATAACAGTTTCGCCCGTTAACCTGTATCCAAATCAAATTTTTTAGACAATATAGGAATGTGCATACCTTTCCTCAAAGCGTCTTAGGCCTCCATCACCCCTTACATCATAGAAGTAGTCTTTCCTTTCCTTGAATTTGTAAGCTAGTGTTGGTCCCAGACCAAGGAACCCTATGCCCCAGGCATGGGTACCCTGGACCCTGTCCAGGGGCCCTAGACATATCTAGGGACTTGGCCATCCTCCAAGAGAATGGATCTCGCTGCTGCATATAAATTTAACAATTAGGGTCAGAGGTTTTATGTGAAATAGACATTCCATCGTTCTAGCACACCCTCAGTATACCAGAGTCATCCCCCACAGTGTCAGAGCCCTTCGAGGAACAAAAAATGATCATGATCTATAGAGAATGCCCACCAGAAGTAAAAACCCTGTTTCTGCAGACCATTGTCAAACCTGAACACCATTCAGAGAGTCTATCGTTACCTACCAGTGTAAGAGTCATGGTCATCAAAGTCCAGTGGGCTTGTTCTCTGCTAAGTCAAATTTTAGGGTTGGACACTGACAAGTTTGTGGTAGAAGTCGTGTTATGTTCCCTGTTGATTTTCTTTCTGTCTGGTTAGTCGGTCTGTGTCAGTTTTGACAAATTTATTGCTGACAATATGCATCAACAGGTGGTTAACTTCAATTCATTGAGACACTTCAGATACTACGTGCACTTGTTGAGAATGTTTCTGGAATCTAACAAAACCGAATTTCTTGAGACTGCATTTATTTCGACTGAGTGTAAAAGGATCACCATGCTTATTTTCATCAATAAGATTATATCCAGGGTGTACAATCTTATTTTCAGTTCAGATTTGCCAAGGGTTCTAGAGGAAATGAAAGTCTATTTACAACCAAATCCATAGAGCAAGATAGGAGATTGGATGTTGTTCATACAATCTACTATGATCTGGGTATATGGATATCAGGAAGGACCTTATATTTTACTAGTATTCCTGACTCACAAAATCTTTTCTTTGGAGTTCTAAAGACAAAGGATCATCTCAGAGATAGAGAATTTTTTGAAAGTGCACAAGGCTTCTAACTTAAAGTTTCCTTTCATAGTTGGACCCTTTCTGATAAAGAACAAGTCATGTTTGCCTCAGACCCAATCCAAATTCAGTGAATTTGGGTTCACACAGTTGTAGGGGAGAAAATATGATCTGCATCAGATCATATCGAAGAGGATATTGGTGATCAAACAAGCCCCCTATGAACATGAGCAGGTTGAAGGATTCTATAAGCTAGCCAATCTTGAAACCTATGTGGATATGGAGTTCACTCTGAAACATGATCAGACAAAACATATAAAGACAACCTCTCAGCAGAGACCAGCACAGAAACCTTCCCCTAGGTTGGTTGTCAAAGCTCCTAAAATGAGATTCTATCGTAAGAGGAGAAGTTCAGAGGCCCAGGGTGCTAGTAGCCAGCAAGATACTCTCAAGAAAATGAAAATCACATCATCCTCACAAATAGTCGACATGGAAGAAGTAGAGCCCAAAGGGAAAACATGCATGGAGATGGTGGAAGGTGAAACCAAGAATGAAGAAGCTATTACAGGAAGCATGCCACAAAGTGAAAGCAGCACAAAGGTTTTTAGCAGCAGGAAACACATATTTAGCTAGACACCCGGGGTAGTTTATTAGTCCTAGGAAGATTTAATGAGCTAGTATGTTGTGAAGGGAGGTATGATCAATAGTGAAATAAGAGACCTTTTACCTGGAGTAGAGAAGGCTTCTCGGCATAAGGCTTATTTACTCTCAGTCAGGGATGTGGAAATAAAGACATTTAACATAGAAGTGGCTGATGATGATAAGGTTTTTGAGATCAAAATGAACTATGAAAATATTGGTGCCATTGACAAAGTAAAGTTCCACAGGTATGTCAGTGACATGATATATTATGATTATCTAAGCTTAGGTCTCAGGGTTACAAGATTGACAACGCATGCACTCAAACTAGATGGACACTTGAAGCAGGAAAAGGCGTCCAACAAAGCCTGGATGACACAGGTCAAAAGGTTAGAATCTGAAGGCACTCAAGGGGTAGAAGATTCTCTGGATGAGAAAGATAAGTTGATCCAAATACTAAAGAAAAATATGAAGATGTCCCCTACAGATCATCCACAGACAACAAAGCTGACTTCCTTGGAACAAGAGAAGGAAATATTGAGACAAGAGGCACTCAATTACAAAGCTAAAGTGTTGTAGTAGGAAAAGGAGAAAGAGAATTGGTCACAAGCACATCCAGTAACATCAGATATGGCTGTCATTGTACCTGCTAATACAGAGGTTGGGTCAAGCACTAAGGGGCTAGTCTAAGCTATGTCCTAGGTAAGCTTAAAAACAGGGGAGATCAAGGGTCACAAAGAGGTCATAGAAAATTTGAAACAAGAAATGAAAGTGAAAGATGAGAAGATGGCTCAAATCCACAGAGATAATCAATATTTGCAAGAGTGAGTGAGCAAGATGAAAACTAGTTTAAATGGAAAAACACTATTACAAGGAGCCAAACATGTGATATGGGATGTTATTTCTATAGAGGTTGCTAAATTTAGGGTTTATTTGAATTTTATAAGTGAAAAAGACAGTGTGGATGCTACGGCTCAGAGTAGGTGCATTATTGTTAATGAAGTATCAACCAAGAAGCCCTTTGAATGGGCCCATAATGCTATTGAATTGCTAAATTCTGTGCCACCTGCTGATCTCCAAACTATCAGGGTAAAGGACAGGACTGGGTTGATCATTTCGGCTAGGAGGATCATCACCAAGCACAACCTGCTCAGATTGGTTCAGATCAAAGCTATGCAAATGGAGAATAACATACAAGAGTTTAAAGATACATTTGAAAAATTGTTTATCAAAGGCCTCCCAACATTTTGGGATGGAAAAGGTTCATTGTACAATCAAGAAGACTACAATTCTCTCCTCATTCAGTGAAGAATGGACCATTCTAAATTTGAAGCTATGGAAGAAAGTCTGAAAGGCCCAAGTCTGGTAGAGTATTTGGCTACAGACTTTGAAATTTTGAATAGGTTCAAAACAGTGAAAGTTGGCCTGCCGACTATGTCCTACACCACGTGCATTGACTTGGATATTTTTATTAAAGATATGATGGACTATGAAATCCCCTCTGATTCACAATGGAAGGAAATCGTGCGGTTGGGTAAAACAAAGTGAAATATCCCCGGAACCAGTAAGTGATCCCTAGGTGTCACCAAATTTGTAGATCCAGAAGAATACTAGAGTGAGACAGATGGCTTGGAGGAAGACGAGAAGTCAGAGAAATTGGTCCTCAATTTTGAAACGCTTTTTGTTAATCATTACAAATCGGTTCATATACCGAAATTGTCAATCAGAATAGTTTTAGTCGGTTTCATAAGCTGAAACGCTTCAGTTTCAACCATTGTAATTGAATTGTATAAAACTGGGACACTTGAATGAATTAATGTTGGCAGAAGTGCAAGAGAACCCTTTTGGTCGCTTCAAAATCTATTGTGATTTTTTGAAGCTGAATTTAATATATATGCAAAAGCTTTTGAAGTCTCTATGAAAAGATTCTAATTGGTGGTGATATGAGTTGTCTTCTTTCATCGTATGTATTTCCTGTGATCCTTTATTCCATTTACATTCTCTTATGTTTAAATTGGATAGTTAAAAGCCCATAATTCATCTTGTGATGCTCTTGGTTTAAGCAATTTAAACTGTGTGATTGTCTTCTTAACTAATTCAGAATTCATTTCAATAATTCTCTGATGCAGTTATTTGTTTTCTTGATCTTCCTACATTCTATTAATTTCGAGTTATAACTCAGATTCATCACCTCATTCATCCTTTATCCTCTGGAGGTTCCTACTGGTTGATCATTGTTTTCATTCAATTTCAAAATTTTGACTCCATATCCCTGAGTGTTCCTCCCCTTCCTTGCCATCAAATTTATTAAAAACCCCAAAACAAACCAAATCTAGCCACTGATTGCCAAAGAAATACTAAGTGACATGAAAGAGCCCCCTCTGAGTTGAGAAAGCTAGTGCCTCAGCTCTAAAGTTGGTTGAAACAGTTACCTCTGTCATTTGTCTATTCAGCCAGACAAAATTTACAGAGTGCTAACATCCTGGCATCGTTGTCAGGGACGAAATTGAAAAATATTCCCTGGGAAAACGACTTAAAGATTTAGTTTGATCCTTGAGGGTGACAGTGGATCAAATACCTTATTGGTTGAGATTATTTTTACCCTGGAGACTCTATTACTCAGAGACCAGTTACACCACACTGTGTGAAATAGAAATCCAGGCTCCTAAGAAAATCCATATCAGGAGCAACCCAGACCCAGAAGTTGCAATCCCTGTGTCTGACCTGGAAAAGATCGTGCATAAAAGAAAAGGAAAGTCAGTAACCCCAGTGTTGCATCCAGACCGATATTTGTCTTTGCCCAAAGTCGAAGTGACTAGCATTGAAGACCTTGAGTTTGACGTGAGATTTCAACAATCCTTGTTCAGGACAAAATATGAATCTAGTTTAAACGAGACCATCTTTGACGAAAAGATATTCCAGGATCTTATTCTAGCCGCCTCTGTCAACCCTGTAGTGATCCCTGCTTGAAACCAAGCCCTCTTCGACCCCTCACCGCATCCATGACAACTAGATTTGCTCCCCTCATACTGCCTTCTCAATTGCATGATTTGCCTCAAGACTACAACCTAAGGATCAAACTATATGATGTTGAAGGTAATATATCGGCTCAGAAGCATCTAGACTGGTTTAATGATTTCATAGACTTGGAAGAAGTAGACTTTGAATATGTAAAAATGAGGATGTTTATGCAAAGTCTTGCAGGAGATGTGAGGAAGTGGTTCAGAGCGCTTCCACCAGGTAGTATCGTAGATTTCAAATCCTTTGAAACAAGCTTCCTTGCAAAATGGGGAGATAAGAAAAATCCCCTCCAATTGTTGACCCAGTAAAACAATATGAAGAGATCACCTAATGAAGCGGTGCAGGAATTTTCAGCTAGATTCATGAAAGTGTATAATGTGATTCATGATGAAGTGAAACCCCCCCCTAAGGTTGCTCAGCTCAAATATGTTGATTCCTTTGAAAGTGACTTCGCTTTATTATTAAGAGAAAGAAGATCTACCACATGGATGACATAACAACCAATGCCATAGAGGTAGAAGTGAACCCAGAAATACGAGAAGACGATATGTCTCTCAAATTAGGCATAGAGATTCGAGAAATCAGGGAAATCGGGCAGCTCAAGCAGATCAAGCAAATCAGGGAAACCAGGAATATCAGGGAAACAAGGCAAATCATGGAAACCAAGGAAATCAGGGGGAACAAAAAATAAGGCCTCATTTTCAAAATAATTATGTGAATGAGGATTATGATGGATATTTTGAAGACAATGTGAATTGTTATGATGATAAAGAAACAGAGGTATTTTTTACCAAAGAAGAACACGACCAATTCATGGATGCAAGTGAGATCCTTTTGCAAGATGAAGAAGAAAGGGTATCAATAGAAAGGGAATATTATGAGACTGGATTGCAAAACTCCATCATGCAATTCCAAAGGAAATATAACCTTCAAAATCAAAAGATACATCCAAACCCTCCAAAGGGGAATCCCGCCAAAGAAGCTTAGAATAACATACCTTCTTCGAGTCAGCCCAAAAGAGATTCTGCTGCAAAGGATTCAGTTGCTAAGGATTCTACTGTGAAAGATTCGGCTGCAAAGGATATTGTGGAATAGGGGAAGCAGAAGGAAGAACCTCAGAAGAAATTATTGACAAGAAAAGAAATGGTCACCAAAGAGGTAGAGAAAACCTCATCCTCTTTTGATTTTGAAAGTGAAATGGCTAAAATAAAGATTTCAGTACCATTTAATGAATTGATAAAAAATAGTGAGTACAGAAATCAGATCATCAAGATGCTTAAGATGGGACAAACCTCTGATACCCTGAACATACAAGATGATCACCCGGTCATCCTATTTGAGCAAAGAGTAGAAGAAAGCAACGAAAATGAAGAAGTCCCTCATTTTTATGTCAACTTGAAAATCCATGACATGATTATGCACAATGCTATGCTGGATTCTAGAGCATCTCACAACCCGATGCCCAAAGTGGTCATGGACCAATTAGGTCTCGATGTCACAAGGCCTTATAAGGACCTGTTCTCCTTCGATTCAAGAAAGGTGAAATTCCTTGGCATGATCAAAGACATGGTGGTTTCCTTAGCACAAATCTCGGATAAGAATATGGTGATGGACGTAGTGGTCACTGATATCCCTCCAAAATTTGGCATGTTGTTGTCCAGGTCGTGGGCTGCACTGATATCCCTCCAAAATTTGGCATGTTGTTGTCCAGGTCGTGGGCTGCAAAACTAAAAGGAAACCTCCAGATGGATATGCCATATGCTACTATTCTTGTCTTTGGTCAAGACAGAATATTATACAGGGAGGTTCTGCTTAAATATATGGTCAGCAATAAATCACAGTCGAGCAATCATCCTATCTATTAGGTAGAAATCGAATTGGGGTCATCTATCTTCTTCAATGACATATGTTCCAAAGAATAGGAAACGGAGATCCTCATAGTTGAAAAAAATGAGCTTAACCAGCAGGTTGAGGAAATTTCAGAGCCGCAAGGTGATGCGAAGGATCAGATATGGAAAATAAATTTTTATGGAGTTGCATGTAGAGAAGGAGTTGGAGTTGGTGTGTGGATCTATTATCCCAACAGAGACTCAAAATTATGTTCTTACAAGCTTGTTTTATAATGCACCAATAATATGGCCGAGTATGAAGCGTCAATATTGGGGTTAAATTTTTTGGAAGAATTAGGTGCCAAGTTGTGCTTGGATACTCTAAGTTTATCATAAATTAGATCAAAGGCATTTATCAAGCAAAACAATCCAGAATGAGGGCTTACAGAAACCTGGTACTAGACCTCCTTGAGAAATTTTCATAATGTAATCTTTCAGCAATACCAAGAGAACAAAATTAGGTTGCTTATACCTTAGCTACTTCAGCAGTAGTGTTCAAAGTCCCAATTTTCCCTGAAAAAAGCTACAAGGTTGAAGTCAAGTACAAGCCAACAGTACCCGACAATATGAAGCACTAGCAAATCTTCAAGAATAACAAACATATATAAAGTTTCCTAAAAATGGAGAATGAATTTGAGAACTTAAACATTGATGATGAATACTGTGATGATGAGGTGGATGCAACTGCTTTCACAAAGGAAGGATATTTTGACAACCAGATTGCTGGCAGAGATATTGTACGGTTAAAAAGCAACATCATTCCTAAAGGCCTGGTACCATTAGAGAAGCTCTTTGATAATAATGATGTGGCCAGAAGCCCAAAGATTACAGTATATGAAGGGGGTGTGGAATATTTCAATATCATAACTCCAGAGGATCTAAAGATCGTTAAGATGTCCAAGAAGCGTAGTCCCGAAGTCAAAGAGAGGTACGTAAAATTAATGAAATAATTCCTTGATGTCTTTTATTGTAACAACCCTAGTTGAATATATGCTTAGGGATTACTAAGTAAAATTAATTAGGTAATTAATTGTCCTAACATGGTTTTAATTAAACAAAGATTGGCATAATAGTATTAATTAAATATTAATTAATTAATTAATTGTTATAACTTTTGATTAATTAATTAATTAATTACCTATCACATTCAATGACATGGGTAGTAAATTTAAGAGGGTTAATAATTTTGATTTGTTTAATTAAATGATTTACGTGTACGGAGGGGATAAGAAACATTAAATAATAGTGAGATCGGAAGAG
>CBVK0103455404.1:0-17507 GCA_900067695.1 Picea abies | reverse complement strand
TAAAGATTGATCCTGAAAGAGTGGAAGCAATTAAGAAAGTTCCTTTACCCCAAAACAAGAAGGCCCTTCAATCTTTCATAGGCCAGATAAACTTTGTTATAAGATTCATTTTGAACTTTGCTGAAATAGGAAAGCCCATTCTTAAGTTATTAAAGAAAGATGTTAAGTTTGAATGGTGTGGCGAAGGAAGAAAAGCATTCAAGACTATCAAGGACGCAATCGGGAGATCTCCTGTGTTGATCAGTCCTGATTATTCTAAGGATTTTCAAATCTCCTCCTTTGCCTCGGAGGATACTATTGTGGGAGTTCTGCTTTAGAAGAATGATGAAGGATAGGAGCAGTCGATAGCATTTCTGAGCAAGGCATTGCATAGTTCAGAGTTAAACTATACCATCATGGAAAACAAGCCTATGCCTTAGTGAAATCTCTTAAGCATTTCAAAACTTACATTGGATATTCTAAGATAGTGGGTTATGTACCTAAACTTACATTGGATATTCTAAGATAGTGGGTTATGTACCTCACTTAGCTGTCAAGGATATATTGACTCAACAAGATTGCTTAGGAGTCAGAGGAAAGTGGGTTTCAAAGATTCAGGAATATGATTTGGACTACCCCCCTTGGCTTCGTCAGGAGTTGGCCTAAACAAAGTAGTCTAGTGTTGTGGTGATAGAGATCTGACTCGAGACTCATCCCCAAGACCACACCCAATGAGTTTAAGATTTCTTTCACGTGACTCGAGGTGCGGATTAGGCAGCGACAACATAGTGTACATTCCTTCTTTCTAGTCAGAGTTGTTAATACTGCATGAATATCCTCTGCCTGGTTTTTGTTGACTTCATGGTTATAGATGATGGTTGGTTATCTGCTGGTTGTCCCATTTATGTGGAGTTTCATTGACCAGAGTTAGTACTTATATACTTGTATGTGTATTTGTAGTTAGACATCACACAGGATCTCCTCCCAATAGAAGAAAATGCCAAGTTGTAGTCCTTGTGTATCTTAGATTTGAGTAAACCACACATTTATGCAAACTCAACTTTTGTCATAATAGTATACTTTAGCGGCTTTTAAGTTTTACTTTGTTTGATGATTAACTTGGATGTCTTATCTTCCAGAGATGGTTAGACGATTCCATTGTTTTTACTCTACATGCTAATTTGTCTTATTCCCTTCTAATGTTTGTGGTTCCCCAAGAAGATTAATTCAGTTATAATTTGACTAGAAGTTTACTAGACTATCAAAGTGGTTCAGCAATACACATTCTATGACTTCTGGATAAATGCATTTATGTTGGGAAAATTTATTTCAAAGCAACATTCCTTAGATTTCAAATGATTAGTTGATTTATGTTTTACATAGTACTATCTTTATATTATTATATTAGATAAACATATGATATCTTCAATTTAAAGTTACAATAGAAACAACTTGTTTGGTGAGTGTGTCACTATGTAATACACCTAATTGGGTATATTACCATATTAAATCAATTAATTAATATCATTGTTTATAAGTAGATTAATATGTTAGGGTCATGATTCTTCATCGTGACCACTCCTATAAGGGCTAAATAAGCTCAAACCATTCACTCATCATAATCATCACTTTCATATTTTTTTTTAATATTTTTTTTCACTGGCAGAATCGGCAACTGTGTCGGTCTCGTACTCCCGTGACATGGGGTCGATTCCGACCGCTACCACTATAACCTCTAGGTGCCATACGTATGCCCCTTCCATAGGCACGGGTAAATTGGGGGGATTTGAACTCGGAACCTCATCGAACATAACACTTCATATTGCAGCACTTTCCAATTGAGCTGCCCCCCGGGGGCTATCATCACTTTCATATTCAATATGCAGTATTTTATCATTTATGGGTTACTTGTGTTTGTTTTTTCAATTATAATTTAATGATGGCTTTTTTAGAGTATTGCCAGGTACATCACATAGTGGGTTCCAGAATCTGCATCATCCGCGTGGCAAAGATAGATATTTGTGAGAAATGTAGAGAAAACTAGCAAGAGAAGTGACCATGGAAAAAAATATTCTCATAATCTTCTTGATTGATAGTAAAGCATTTTAAAAAAACTCATGAAATGACATGTAGACAAACTGTTTATAGGAATGGGAATTGTATGATAGATTTTAAGGTTGAAGCATCCTTAGAGTAGATAAGAGATCTTTTGTTTGTTGCTCCATCTCCCTTGAGAAATCTTGGGAATTCAATTATCTGGAATATTGAGTGGTGGGAATTTAGGGTAAGTGCAGACCCTGAACTCGCCTGAAACATAATATTGTTCTCGAACAATAAAAGGACACTGGATGCCTGTGTCTCTTTTTGATGGCTATTCTAAGTTTTATTTGTGAATGCATGGACCTGACATAAGTCCTGATTCCACAAAACCGCAATTTCTGATCTCCATGGGTCTTAGTTGAGTTCTATTTGTTTTTTTTCTAGTTTCTGGAATAAAGGCAAAACTGCACTCTTTCGTAGTTTTGTTATTTCATACTATTGGGATAGCTTACAACAAATCAAAGATGTGTATAGACCATGTTATGCAAATAGTAGTGGTTAAGGCATTCAAATTATTCCTATGTTGCTTGTACTAATAGTTTGCTTTGTAACAGTGCTGGATTTGGGGCTGGTGCAAGCCCATTTGCTTCCAGTTTTAAAAACACATCATCTGCTTTTGCAAATCAAGCTCAAAGTTCCTTTCCTCCTTTTGGCAAGGCTTCAGGTCCTCCAGACAATTTTCCTTCACAACAAATTCTCAGTTCTCCTGTAACTGGTTTTGGTGCCAGCAATTCACCATTTGGAGCATCAGGTTCTTTCAGTGCAAACTCATCACCATTGAATTTAAGAGGGGATTTGAATCTGTTATTTTGCTTATCATCTGTTCTCTGCATGATATTTTGTCATCGATATAGAGTTTGTTCAATCCATTCATTCCTAAATTATATAGAGTTAGTCAATTCATTCATTCTAAATCTATAAATGAGGCTATATTTTTCAGTTCATGTTGCATGTTATATTTTAATATCCTGTAGAATGGGTAGGAAGTAAATCATGTGAACAATGTAAGAAGCATACATTATGTGTGCTAAATTTGACATTTGGACTGCCCCTACAACATTGTACAGTTATTTCTTCTATGTTTGAGAAATTTTGAAGTCTAAAAAATGCTAGTCAGCACATATGTTAAGAACTGGCTGGGGCTCATGAAGGATTGACAATAACAAATTTTGGTTTGGTTGGTAAAAGTGCCTTTGTTAACAAAATGGGCCTACGTTTAGCTTAGATGCCACTACTGAGGAATATTTATTCTGACAAATTCTACCAGGAATTGCACCTGGCATCGTTTCTTGAGATATGTCACACCTATGGGCCATAAAGGTTGCCAGGACTTCCACCCAGTCTCAATGTGGCATGACTCCAGTCAGCTGCATTAACGCAGCAACATGTCTTCAGTGGGGTTTGTACCTGGGTCTCAGTACTGAAACTTCTTTGATTTAACCACTTGACCACTATTTGCTTGACAGTGTAACAACAAATTTGAAGTAGAAGGGGAATGTCCATTTGTCTCTTTCATTTTCAAAGCATGCTTCATGTTCATGGCATTACCGGCGATAAGGTGGTTCTAAAGTGACAGGGAGGAGAATGATGGGTTAGTTCTAACCAGCTGACTTTTTTGCTGAATAAACCAACTGATTATAGCCTTATCTTGAGAGAGCATACAGGTTACAGTTGTGGGATATACAAGTAAACTAGAAGGAGAAAGAGTAAGTTCTTACATAGTAAATTGGTAAACTAGAAATATAAAGAATCTAAGAGAACTTGAGGGAGCACACAGGTTACAGTTGTGGGAAATACAAGTAAACTAGAAGGAGAAAGAGTAAGTTAACATAGTAAATTAGTAAACTAGCAATATAAAGAATCTAAGAGAATAAAATGGTAATATGGGAAAAACTGAGCTGAAGGTCAGTGGACAAAGATCAGAAGGATTGAAAATTTAGATGAAAATTGAAAGCTATTAACGCATCAATAATCTCAGGGAATTTACTGGTGTATGGAAGGAAACCAAATACATAGACAATCATGATGTAGACTAAAAATTTACTGGTATACAAAAGGAAACCAACTACATAGGCAATTAAACCAAGGCATGATGTAGACTAAAGTAGGAAAGTTAACCAAGACAAAAGTGTTTACATCATGCTTGAGGGTGCTTCATGTGATATGGAGTGCATGGTGTGTGGACAACCCTTGGTTCTATTTTAACGGACATACACATTGGATATAGCTTACTTATGGATTACTATACCTTGACTTGATGCTTATGTGGCACACTTCCTTAGGAGGTTTGAGACCTATGTGCGATGGTGACATTCTTCATGAGGCACACATGGAGGGTATAGTCGCTTGCTTGGTAGGAGGACCTACTGGGAGGAATGTTGGGCATTTAGGAGGAGGGCATAGAGTCTTATGTAGCATGGGGTCACTTGGTTGCTTACATGGAAGCTTGTGCTTGACTTGAGGATGCTCGGGTTGAGTGTTCATGGAGGTGGGGTGGACCCAGAGAAGCACATGGCTTAGGAGGGAGTATTGGAGCGTTGGAACCTTTGGAGGGGAGCATTGGACCTTTCTTGTAGAGCACTCACCTTGGGATTCTTGCTTGATGGATGTGCTTACCTTGGAGCTTGACATGCATCACTTTAGAGTTGGAGCTTTTCACATGTGGACCTATCTAGTGTTTGGTTAGGTTGCTTATTTGTGGACTTTGTCCACTTTGCTATTGTTGGCCTGCCTTACCTATCATATATATGAAGGAAGGAGAGAGTCTTTCCATTCATCTTATTGATAATCAAATACTTGTCTTAGAGATGTGAGAGCTTGAGCGAACCTGTCTCTTTCATATTTGTTATTCTTCATTGTACTTTCCATTCTTGTGTAGTGCTCTAGAGTTCTTGTGTTGATGCAAGCAAGGCATTAGGGTTATGGTTTTCCCTAAGAGGATAAGGGAATCTAAGGTTTCAGAGAAACCCTATAGGAGCAAAGGGAGCTCTTGTTCTTGTAAGAGAAAAAGAATGGGGTTTTGTGGCATTGGAAACCCTAGTACTATTTGGAGTGCTTGATGTGGAGAACTATCTTGTTTTCTCTTGTCCACTTGTGTGATGCAAGTATAGGTACCAAAGACGACTTGCCAGTGTGTATGCTAGCTCATTGTAGATCTTTGGTGGAGCAACCTGCTTTGGTTGGGAATGATTCCTAGCTAGGAGGAGTTGGTGGCTAGGATTTGACAGTTGGTGTGCTGCTAGCTTGTTGAAGTTGCCCTAGCTATGGTTTGGAGAGCATTGGAAAGTCCTAGCTTGTGATAAGCTTGAAGGAATATCTTCCACCAGCTTTGGAGAAGCTGTTGGTATATACTCGTAGCTTCAACTTATGTATATATGAAGTGGTCATTGCTGTCCAATGTTTGTGTGCTTGTAGATCTGATTTTCAGCATATGTTTTCATGATGATTGAATAGCGTCTAGAGCTGGATATGCAGGCTAATTTTACATAACAGTGAGTAGATTTCCTTAAGTGATTTGACAAACATATAGAAGTTAAATGGGCAGATTTATGGCTGTAATAAGTAATTTTCAGATCTGTTTTATGTGGGAATAGTGCCCTAAGAAGAGTTGGAAAAATATTTCACTTTAAGTATAATTTCTCAATGTTTATTTCATTGGGCTCTCTTGTGTATTTGGTTGGATAGAAGTGAAATTTACACTGCTGTAATTTATATTTCAAATTCATTACAGGAAATAGATTCAAGAGAACTCAAGGCTAAGGTGAAATTTCTGAATTTGCATTAAAAACCATTTTTTAGAATTGCCAACAACATAATCTTAATTGAGGGCCAATTCGTGATCCAAGTGAGAATTACTTACACAGTTATGTTGTTGTTAAGGATGCACAATCATCTTGGTCAAGAGTCAGAAATCGTAGTTTGATGTTAAATTGTTGAGAGTTACACATGAAGTTATTATGAGATGTGAGGAATACAACTAGGAGGAACACATCAGATTAGAGAGTGACAGTTGAGGGATTCAATGTGTTATATAATCAATGAAGAGATAGTATTCCAATCTATATAAAAATTCTGGTATATGTAGAATGTATTGTTGAGGTCACAAAAGAGAAAGATGGATCGAATGGAACCACCAAGAAACCCTAAATCAACATGAACTGTAAGCACATCATAAAGAAAAGAGAATATGAACCCATGAAGAGAAACACAAGATATGGTGCATGTTACACCTCATATTGTATGAGGTTCCACTTTGTGATTTTCATCACATTGATGGAGATTTTCTGTTGGTACCTTGGAGGTCTTTGGCTTGGGGGAGTCTCACTTCTCCTTGGTTGGATGATTGTCCTTGCTGTTTGGTGGTTTCCCCACATGTGCTTGCCTTATTGATCACCCGTTGGTTGCACTTTTGGATGGTTGTGGAGCATACTATCTCATTATGGTGTGGTTTGGTATATATGCTTATCATGGATATGGATGATGGTGTAAGCCCCATAAGGGATTAGATGATGGTGTTAGGAGGTAGATGTTTCATGATGTTGTTGAAGTTTCCTAGTGATTCAGTGTGTTGATGTATGATGTTGGTGTCACTAAGAGGGGTTGTTCTACATGGTCCTCATGTCTTGGATGTGTGATGGGGAACACACTTGATGATTGGATGGGTTAGCACTTTGTTATGTCCCCTTCTCTTATGATGTTGCTATGATGGAATGATTCATGTTACCTTTGTGGGATTTTCCAAGGTGATATAACTTAATGATGTAACATTTGCTAGACATCACCTAGGGGGAAATGTGTTTGATAATGTTAGTACCCTCATTAATGTGTTATTTTCTAGGTTTTTGTTAGAAGGGGGATACTACATATGATTTGATGGTGATCTAACCTTTTTCCTAAGGTTGGATGATGACTTTTGATTTAATAATCCCTTGGTGGGGATGCACCTTGGGTTCGGCTTTATGTTTTGTTGTTATCATGGTGGTATTAAGCTAGGGAGAACATCTTTTATTTAGGTGGCACACCACTTTATTCGAGTGTACCCTTCATTGGCACACATGTTCATGGTGATTTAATCAATTGGTGACTATTTGGAAGGGGACTGGTTTTATTTCAGCATTAACCTTGGTGCACACATGTTGCGGTCGATTTACTGTTCAATGGTTAAATTAATCTAATTTATCCAGATTAAGGTTAATAACTTGGGCACCCTACTTCTTGGGTTTCCTTTTCACACTTGAAGGGGTTAGTTGGAGTTGGTTGAGGATTTCAAGTGGTGCGACCCCTTTCTTGGGCACAGTTTCCAAGGCATGCAATATTTCATTTGTTTCTTGGAGAGGTTTGCACACTTCTCTAGGGCATACTCTCTTGGGTTAGTTGGACATCTTTATGACATGGCATATGGAGGAGTATTTTATTGATGAGTTCTAACCACCTTGGCACATTCTCTGAGGGTGCACTTCATTGAAGAGTATTTTATTATTTGTGGGTAGTTGAGGTAGTTGCATGGCACACTTTTCTAGGGAGCACTTTTCCTAGGTGCTCTCTCATCTTTATTGCATTGACATTTTAGCTACACTTGGCATCTTTTAACCGTCTTGGAGAGCACCCTCACCTCCTTGACATGGCATATATATTACTTTATTTGAGCTGGTTATGGAGGGAATTTTGTTGATGTTGGGGGGACACACTTGTGGCTTTTGCATGCATACTACTTGGTCTTCCTTCTAGTCTTGGAGATTCTTCTTGGAGGGTGCTCATGTTGAAAGTTTCTTCCTTTCTATTTTTGGAGATTGTCTTGGAGGGTGCAACTGTGGAGCTTCTACTTTCTATTTCTGGGTTTGACCACTTCCTTTCTTGTGAAGCACCCCAACTATTTAGCATCTTGCACATTCCTACATGGAGTTGGGTGCCTTGCGATTTGCACATGCTTCGTATGCTTCCTTGAAATCTGGATCATCACTGTACATTTCCTTAAGGTGTTCAAACCCTAAGGTCTTCACCTGAAACTCCTGCAGAATCAAACATCTCCTGCTTAATGCATCAACAACTTTGTTAGCATTCCCAGAAATATGTTTTATGACAAAAGTAAAATTCTGCATAAATTCAATCCACTTTGCATGTCTCTGATTCAATTTTTCCTGCCTGGTTATGAATTGTAAAGCCTGGTTATCGCTATACAAGACAAATTCCTTTGGAACAAGGTAGTGCCTCCATTTCTTGAAGGCTTGAATTATGGCATAAAACTATTTATCATATGTGGAGTACTTTCTCTTAGTCTCATTCAACTTCTCACTGAAATATGCAACAAGCCTATTATCTTGGCTCAAAACTGCTCCAATTGCAACTCCACTCCCATCACACCTTACTTGAAATGTCTTCTCAAAATTTGGCAAGACCATAATTGGTCATT
Organism: Picea abies; assembly: GCA_900067695.1. Lineage (NCBI taxonomy): Eukaryota > Viridiplantae > Streptophyta > Pinopsida > Pinales > Pinaceae > Picea > Picea abies. The sequence goes on along the minus strand of CBVK0103455404.1, from coordinate 9,019 downwards.
CTGTTATCTTCTCCTTCAATATTTTGAAACTTTTCTAAGCTTCTTCTGTCCATTTAAAAGACTTGTGTTTCTTTTTCATTGTATCCATCATTGGTGCACAAATTCCACTGAAATCTTTAATGAACTTCCTGTAGAAACTCACTAATCCATGGAAGCTTCTTACTTCAAACATACTCCTTGGTGATGGCCATTCTTTGATTGCTTTCACCTTCTCTGTATCCATCTTCAATTCATTTGAAGAGATCACAAAACCCAAGTAAATGAGTTCTGTCTACATAAAAGAGGACTTCTTCAGATTTATCAACAACTTCTCCTGTTGTAGTCTCCTCATCACTAATGTCAGATGTCTCAAATGCTCTTCTTTAGTTTTACTGAAGACCAATATATCATCCAGATACACAATCGCAAACTTACCAATGAAATCCTTCAATACTTCATTCATCAGTCTCATAAAAGTACTTGGGGCATTTTTTAAGCCAAATGGCATAACAAGCTACTCATACAACCCTTCATTTGTCTTAAAGGTTGTTTTCCACTCATCACCTTCTCTCATCCTTATATGGTGATATCCACTTTTCAAATCTATCTTAGAAAATAAATTTGCTCCACTTAAACAATCCATTAAGTCATCCTTTCTAGGCAAAGGAAATCTATACCTGATGGTGATCTTGTTTATGGCTCTCGAGTTTGTACACATTCTCCATCCTCCATCCTTCTTTGGGCTCAACACAGTTGGTATTGCGCATGGACTCAAGCTTTCTCTGACCAAACCCTTGTCTAATAAATCCTGGACTTGTTTCTTTACCTCCTCATTCTCTTGAGGTGTCAATCTGTACGCTGTTTTGTTTGGCAGACTTGCTCCTGGTATCAAATCAATATGATGGATGATACTTCTGATGGGTGGAAATGAGTTAGGCAACTTGTCCACTACTATGTCAGCAAAATTCTCCAACAGTTCCTGAACTTCTTCAGGCAAATCATCCATAGAAGTACTTGTAAGGACATCTCTGGGTTTCCTCACCACAACAAACTGCATTCCCTGTTTCTTCTTGACCTCACTCAGAAGTTCCTTCCCACTCATGAGAAGTATGCTTGTGTTGGCCTCTTCCTTTACTTTCTTCTCTTCTATTGGCAGAAACATGTGTGTTTTACCATTCTTTTCCAAAGTGTAAGTATTTCTTCTCCCATCATGAATGACATTCCTATCAAACTGCCATGGTCTTCCCAACAAAACATGACATACATCCATGGGAATTACATCACAAAGAATCTCATCTCTATATCCACCTATTTTAAATTCAACAAGGCATTGTGTAGTTGCCATTACCTGGTGTCTTTTTTGCAACTAGGAGACCTTATATGGACTTGGGTGTGCAGTTGTCTCCAGCTCCAATTTCTCCACCATCTCTGTGGATACTAGATTGTGAGTTCTCCCACTGTCAATTATCACCTTGCATACTCTGTCTTTAGTCTTGCAACCTGTCCTGAATAAACTGTTCCTCTGTACTGGTTTTTCAACTTCTGGTTCTGGCTTCAAGAGAACCTGCATCAGAGATCTTCCATCTTCTGCTCCTTCTACCTCAACATTCAGCTTCTGAGCTTCTGAAATGTGAGCTTCACCTCCTTCTTTCTTTTTCTCGGGACATTCCCAAGATATGTGTCCTGTCTTTTCACAGGCATAACATCTTATCTCTCCTCCTCTGCTTCTTCCTCTTCCTCTAGAAGAACTTCTTCCACCACTTTGTCTCCCTCGGGAACTTCCTCCCCTTTCTGAGTGATTGTGTGGTTTCTCAGTCTCATTCTTGGTTTTATATGCCTTGTCATGGTCTACTCCCTTACCTTTGTTTGGGTTTTTGCCTCTGCTTCGTTGACTCTGTTTTCTGGCCAACTTCTCCTCTACCTTCAGTGCAATCTGATAAGCATCCTCTATTGTCCTTACTGACACCATGTTGATCTCATCCTGGATTTCATATCTCAAGCCATTTATATATCTGGAAACTTTTTCTTCATCTTTCTCTCTTTGTCCAGTCCTGATATTCAGCTTTGTAGAACTCCTTTGTGTACTCTTTCACTGTCATACCCTTCTGTCTCAGGTTCTGCAACTTTTTGAATAGATTTATTTGATAATCTTTGGGTATGAATTTAGCCTTCAACTTGGCTACCATTTTGTCCCAATTCTTTATCTTTTGTTTGCCTTTGTTTCTCCTCTCAGCGTGCAGTTCATCCCACCACAGTGTTGCATGTTCCTTCAACCCGCGGTGACAGCATGTCTCACCTTCTTCTCCTCATCGACATCTTCATAGTCAAAATAGTTGTCCATGGATCTTATCCAATCCAACAATTCTTCAACATCCAAGTTGCCTTCATACATTGGGATGTCTTATCTTGGCTCTAGCTCCCAATTTAACAACCGCTCTCAACAAGCACTCCTCGGAAACATTTTCCCCTACAGCTTCTTCAACTTCTATTTCTTCACTTTCTGCATCACTGATGTCCCCAACATCAGGTTCTCTCCTCTGCGCTACTTCCATCACCTCTAATCTTGCACAAAGCTCTCTCATTTCTCTTTCTACAACGCGATTGGCTATAGGTGGCTCCACACGTCTCCTCGGTGGCATTGTGCTGACTGTTTCTCACACACAAAGTACAACTTAGAGTTCTTTTTTGCTTTTTGAAAACAATTTCAGGGTCTGATACCACTTGACGCAGACCCCCCTACTCTCCCTCGGGGTTGCTCGACCTCCCGGTCAAGGATCGTTAAATATTCTCGAGCTGGATTAGCTCCTCGAGACCTTACTGGTCTCAATCTCAATCAAACACAAGCCATGTTATCACCCTCAGGGTTTTCACGGTCACGATCTGGTTGTTACCGATCCATTCGTCGATCGACGGTTCACAGAAATTGTCGGCTGCCAACGTACTCGCTCTTTATTGGAGAGCTCTGTCCCCGAAATTTGAAAAGTGCTCACTGAAATCTCCTTTAAATCGTGGTCGTTGATCCCCTGTCCCAACGAGATCAACGATGTTGGTAAATAGTGGGCTGCGAACTAGACTTGTCTTGGCTTAACTCCACCTCCCAACTCTCCCATATGTCTCTCATCCTCTACCTCATCCTCTCACTTTCCACTTACCATATCCCCCATCTCCCATGCGCTTGTATTTCCTCCTATCCCCTCATGCGCATCCCCTCTCTCATGTGGCTCATGCGTGTGGTGCTTTGGGTCTCTCTCATGTGCATATTCCATCTTCCACTCTCAAAAAAACCCTCTCCCATGCACATAGTTGACCCCTCCACATTCCACCTCACCCATGCGCATGGTTGTTAACTCACACTCCTATCCATCCATGTGTATTCCTTAGCCACTTATGCACCCTCCTCTCCAAGTTTGAGCTCACACATTGGTCCTCTCACTCCCACATGCATCGTTTCTCCCCTTCTTTGATTTCATGCGCATCTATCTTAGGCCACATCACTTACACTTGGTATCTCGTGCACATGGTTTGACTTGGGTTACTTCCTCATGCAACCTCATTGAGTTTTGGGGAATTCCGCCCTCTCTTGGCTACATATTGGAGTGATGGTTACATTATTAAGGTGGGATTTTGCAGCAGCGGCATACTCATACTTTCTCTTTTCTCTCTCCTTCTCTAGTCTAGTTACTCTATCTTTTAGCAAGGTGATAATTGTACCGGTTGTGGACTTGTCAATTGTGGCACAATCAATCCTTTGGCAAGCCTAATAATAAAGAAGTTTGTGTTTTTTTTCCGAACCCTTCTTCTTGTTGGTACTTTGTTAAATTTTGTATTTAGATTAGTAACTTCTTACTATTCATTGTGGTTTAAATCAATCTTTTGAGTAGTTTCCTTCTTTCTTTCTTCTCTCTTTCTTGTGCTAACCCTGCAGGATCCCTCCAAACAAACAAAATTATCTTTTCCCCCACACCTTGGACAGAATTAACACTCTGTCCAAGACATATCAGCCATTGTTTTTTATCTTATTTTGCAGAAAATCAGACTTTAAGACAGCAGCAAATTACCCTAGGGACTTCCCCTTGAGGCTGGAAAGCACCAGCCCAAACGGAGAGGGGTCTAGCCCATGACAATTTGGGGCTTTACTCCTTTATTGCTGAAATATCAGATTTAGCAGCTCAATTGGAGGGTGAAAAAGTGTGCTAACACTTAAAGAATTGGAAAGGCACACAAAATGATACTATAGAATAAAGACTGACGTAGTTTTAATAATATCCAAAACATTTTATAAATGAACAAGGTGAATGACTTAGTCTTAATTATATCCAAAACAGTTTACAAATGAACAAGGTGAATGGATACTCCGTTTTTAGAACAGGGGGGCTCTTTATACTCATGGAAGTCACATGTGCTGGAGGGTTGAAGGAAATTGCCCTAACCATCCTAATTAGAACCTCCTATTAATGACTTTCTAGATACAATTTCCGACCCCTTTGTACAGCTTATGGCATTTTGAGCACATTATAAGTTTTTTACCATGTGTGCTTTGGTTACAATGCTGACAAGGCAAATGACCCTTAGGTGAATACACTAAAAGACAAAATAGGACATTATATGGAAAATATGGGCTGACACTAAGGAACTGTAATGCAAAAGAGGTCCATCTAAAGTATATGTGATGCTTGTTCGTCGTTTTCTGCCATATATATTTCTGCGTGAATGCTAATGGAAGTTGTATTAGTATTCGATTCTAAATCTTAGCCTTCTATAAATAAAATTTAGATGCATAGTTTTCGAAATTGGTTGCAAGTCAGCATGTTTTGCTCTTCAGTTTCCTGCTACTGTCTAGATTGTTTTAGCCACATGGTGAATGCAGGACCTTTTGAATCTCAAGGTGCCGGTCATTTGGAAACTTATTGAGCATGAACACTTTCAACTCTCAAAGTAGTGCCAGTTCTTTTAGCAATGACCCCTTTTCCATTACTGCAGCGAATTCAATGTCCATCTCGAATTTTGGGAATCAGGCAGTCAATGCCCAAAAGGATGTCAGTGTTGCTGGAAATTTAATTGGGACCAGTGCACAACCCTTCATAAATATCCCCTCAGTGTAAGTGTATTATTTGAATAAATCATTTGAAATTTTAATAAGCTATTTTGAGAGCAACAGAGTGGAAGAAAGAGATATTGCATACAAATAAATGATGTGCATAGAAACATGATGTTGAAGAGTTTCTTGCTTATTACCTTGTGCTGTACAACAGATGTTTAATTATAAGCTGACAAGCAAAATACAGAATAACTGATGAAAATGTGAAAAGATTAAGAGTAGAGTGCAAACAATGAAAATGATCCATCTGAAACCCAACCTTATACTTGATGATTGTTTTATGAGTGTGCATTTATGAAAGAAGGTAACTGATCAATGGAGTTCATGTTTTTTTACTTATGAGTTCGTGCAAAAACATTCTCATTTATTCAATTTATGAAAATTGTCAAGGGTTTTGTCAAAGTGGTTTTTAAAATGAGCATAAAAATTTGACATAGCACTGGTTGATGTTGCACAGAAAACTTATATTTTTAGTTCTGCAATTTTTTTTTTCAGATTCACTTCTGTGGTGAATTCAAAGAATTTATTTAATTGTCAATAGTCCTTTGGTTGGGTCTATTTGAACACTTTGTTTCCCAATACTCAAATTTCTTTGCCTTCAGCTGTTTGTTTGATTGGGAAGGTGTTATAGTCTAGGGGTCTTGTTGCTTTGGACATTGGTTGGATATGCATTAATTGAAAGGAAAATTAAAATATCAGATTACTTTTGACATTATCTAGGCTTTAAATGAAATTTACTTTTTTTCTTTGATCTTCTTATGCAGGGCGCCTGCAGGTTTTGTATCTCCAGTTAATTTGCCAAACTCCAGTCAGTCTCGACAGATTGACATATGGTTGAAAGAGACATGGACTATTGGAGAGGTAATACTCGCTTATATGTGTAGAAAATTCTTCAAGGAAATATTATTTCTATTGGAAGTACATAGTAAAGTTGAATTTATGTAATCAAGTCTAATCCACAAAGAGACTTGTTGTTCTCTTGCAATTTGAATTTACATTTATATCTTATCGTATTTGAGATACTTTAGTGCATTCAAAAGTTGTAGAGCAAAAGGTAAGATGTAATCAACTTTGCTATTTTTGCAAAGTATCATGTTTTATTTTAGGGACATCCCAGCATGCTTAATATTGGCTTTGGACTTGTGCCTATTATTGTCAAGAGGGTGTAACCAAGGGGATAGGTCTTCCTTTGTCAACAAAAAAAAGAAAGAAAGAAATTATATCAATGTCCATAGATGACCAAGTAGGTCAATGGGACACAAAATTACATCCAACAGAGTACAAAAGTATGAGGGTAGGAAGAACCCTAGGGATTGGAAAAATTTCTAAACACCAAGACCTGCACTGGTCAGTTAATCAATCAACCCTCATAGTGCCCAGTCGATTGTCTAGTCATTCAGTGGACCAACCCAATTACACCTTAGTTGATTCACCTATCGACCTTCAAAATTGGGTTTAATTGCATATTTTAACACTTCTTCTAGAGGGTGCAATCAGTGTATTCTTTTGTTAGATGTTAACAATTGGTTTCAGTGTTTGAATAATTTGAGGATTTAGAAGTTGATGTTTAAAAGTAGTTGACATATTCTTGATTAAATGCTTTATAATGGCACTATGGATAAAAGAATATTGTCTATGAAAATATTTGAGTTTATTAATTTCAATTGTTATAAATGGTGTGAATGCTTCTAAATCCAATTGATGAATAGAAATCTGAATTATTTATGTCACATGGTGTTTTGCATCTGTGTGTGTGTGTGTGCGCGCACGCGTGTGTGTCTATCGTTTCTTTGTCGTATCGTATCCGACTTTTCTAAAAGTTTGGCCTGCCATATCCTTATCTGTTTTAGTGCAACTCAGGAACAAAGTAATTGTCCTGAATGAACACCCTACCACTCCTAGCAAACTGACGTTCTAAAAACATGTGCTTCATGCTCTCAGAATGGGACAAATAGGGCAAAGACCATCGAAAATCCCACTCTTTGCCAATTTGGTCCTAGAGGGGATTCCCTGTTTGATAACAAGCTAGGCAAATATTCTCAACTTATAAGAAGCCAAATGGACCAAACATTGTAAAGTATACACATGGATCTATCCTCCAGATCAACTAACACCCATCTCACATTGAGAACCGAGGCTAGTGGTGATGCGACATTGAACAACACTAATGAGAGTCATACTGTTGCAATGGATTACCAAAGCTCCAACCCCGATCAATGAAAAATGACGTCGCCATTCCAAGGTTCATTTTGAACAAATCCTATTGAAGAATGAACCCTATCAATTCCATAATTGAATGCTTGTCAGGGATGAGAAGGCCATACTCCTATGCCAATGACCATCAATATTTCCAAGACCAAGTAGCTACATCCCACAAGTCTCACCAAAAGAAGATGCCTTTCTTGCTCAACTAGAAACCCTGAAAACAAGGCAACTCTGCAAAGCAAGTTCCCTAAGACCTCCAACTCCAAATGGGGTGTCATGTCAGATCCCAGCCTACCCTATTGCCCTCCATATTCCACCTAACCATGTATGTTGCTGCTTTCCATGCTAACCAATACTCCTAAATATAAGTGAGCCTTGTTATCACAAAATCTAGCACTTGTGCAAAGCCTTCACATGATGCTTGACTAGTGTAGCATATGGAAGTAATTGCCACTGTCACCTAAGCAAGTACTTCCCTCGTTTTAGTGAAGGATAGAGATCCAACACAAGGGAGGCTTCCCTAGCAACCTCAAAGGATCCTATAGCAAGCTAAGGTAAGTCTACGACCCCCTATATTGGTTGTTTGATTAGCTAGGTCAAGGTTAAGGGAAAAGTCAAGATGAGTTAGAAAAAACAAGTTAATTGTGTCTGTGATGGGTGTTACTAAGACAATCAATGATGTTTATTAATCTAGAAGAGTAAATTAAATGCCCCGAAACACTAGCTATCAAAAGAAAAATAAACGGTGTAATGAAACTTGTATGAAAGATAAGTTACTTAAGCATGGTACAAGTTTATAACAGCAATAATGAAACAATCCCAAAACCAACAATGATACTATGGAAGATATGCCAAATATCAAGTAAAATACTAACAAACCATAAACCAATGATTGCTTAAAAAAAGAGCACTAAACTATTTTAAGTAGAGATGCAATATGACAAGCCCTAATGGCTGACAATGCAATTATTACAGCAATAATGATGTTAGATGATGAATCTAGGCTAAGATGCAAGACGTTAGGCTAGGAATGATAGCAATATGAAGATGCAATGCAATTAGTCCTAAGTTAGCACAAGATTTTGAGAGAGAGAGAGAGACCTAAAACTAAGGTTTTTATCACTTGAAACAAGAGAAAGACTAGTGTCGTCTCAATTCTTTGGGCATATGGAGTCTGTTGCCGTCCTTATGCACACTTGCAGACGTGAGCTAAGTCCCCCTCACTTAGTGTGCCCTCGGAGACACAATGTCTAGGTTTCAAGTCCACACTGTCACCTTGACTGGAACCTCTTCCTTCTAGGCTTACTCCTAGGGAAGCCAAGGGGGGTTGTCCGTAGTTACTAAGTTAATTTTAGAGTTAAATGTTCTAGGAGTTAGTTTTATTTCGTTAAAGGCTAAGGGGAAAACTAGCCTACGATGACAAGCAACAATGCAAGTGCAAGTCTAATCTAAATGCAAAGTCAGCCCTTTCCCTAAGTCAACTAAAGACTAGTGCCTAAGGTTGGGCAATGGGGTCAACTATGTTTGAGGGTTGTTCAACTACAGAATGTTTATAAATAAATCAAAGTTAAACTACCCCAAACCAAGATTACTCTTACAAAGAATTACAAAGTGTTACAAAGTTTACAACATGTACAAGAGATACAAAGATATACAAATTAAATACACCAATGTAAGTGTTCAAAGATTGCCAAGCATGCCCCAATAGCACTTACTCTATTGGACTGCCTTCACTGG
>CBVK0103455396.1:0-10916 GCA_900067695.1 Picea abies | reverse complement strand
ATTTGAATCTTGATCCTTTGTAATTTTATGCACTGCTGAAAAAGCATTTAGTTAATTAATGATAAGTCTTACACATTGTATTTTTATGCACTGCTGCTGAAGCAGTTAATTAATGATAAGTCTTGCACATTGTATTTTCATAATGTGAGCTGAAGAAGCATTTAATTAATGATAAGTCTTGCACATTGTATTTTCATAATGTGAATACCTAATGCTTGGTATAATTAGCTGTGTACATGAAAATGTATTGGATTGTAAAATTCACTTTGAACCTCAAATTGCAAAAAATGTCATGGAAAACTACTCCGCAGATATATTCCTAGGAGCTACGATGTGAAAATTTATCTGCTTTATGCAGGTTGATATTTCATAATTTGCCATTTTCTCTAAAATGAGAGTTAATCAGTCTACTACAATGACCTTGGTCACTGCCCAACTCTCCTGTTCCAAAAATATTCACATCCTCATTTCAACAGAGTACGCACATTTAGTAAAATGTTACCTTGTTTTATCAAAGGCACAATATATTTTTTTCCATAAGTTTTGGGTTGGCTGTAATCGCTTAGCCTAATTTCATAATAGTCACTTTGGAGAAGGCAGGAGATGACGAAGCTAAACAAGGGATTGATGGTAGTGAAGTCATTCAATTGAGTTTGGATTATTAAAAAATGATGACCCACATGAAATTTTTTAGCTCGAAACTCATAGCTTGGAGATATTGGGAGGAAATCCCCAAGTGAATGGTAGTAGCAATGGGAAATTGTGAATGTTGATAATGGATACGGACGAATGTTGATGTCATAGTCTACTGTAGAGGCAGATAGAGCAACTAGGGCTTTAGGGGAGAATGAGAATTTATATTCATGTGCGAAAAAGGTTTGGCTACAATGGAAAATAAACAATAATTGAGGAAAAACTATTAATTAATCGGTATGCAAATTTATATTCAACTAGTCCAATTATTGAAGTATAAAATGCTGGTCATAAAGAGGGGCGGCAAGTGCAGGGGGTGGCACAACAAACAATCATGTTGAACTTCTAGCAGTCTACTTGGGTATGCCGCTAATTAAGGGAGGTTAGTCCCTGAGAATCCTTGTCATAGGGGACTCTGAGTTGATTAACTTCTAGCAGTCTACCTGGGTTTGCGTCAAATAAGTAAAGCCGTGGAATACCACCATGCTCTTTGCAATCAAAATGGACAACGACTCAAGCTAAATTTGCAAAGCAACTGAAGCAAGGATAAGCCAGAACCAATCTAAATTTGCAAAGCAACTGAAGCAAGGAGAAACCAAAATCAATGTGAAGCAATTTATTATTCACCTTCCATAGAAGTATACATATAAATAATACTATTTTAAAAATCCTAATAAGTATGCATACAAGTAATACTATTTTAAAAATCCTAATAAGCAATGGAAGATATCAAGGTATAATGATCCAGCTAATTGTAAATGGGAGGGAAGTGGCCCCACATCCACCCCGTTTTCGCATTCATGGAGAAGTAAAAAGAAAATGTACCATACGGTGAATCCATCGTCATCTCACCCCCAGCCTAAATCACCTGACAATTAATGTTGTCCCTTTCTCACATGGAGCAATTTAAGGTATGTCGAGTTATCCTCTCCTTCGCATGTGGGATATTTTCCTCACTTTACCTCAGTTGCAGCAGTTCCATTCTTCTCGGCCATCTCTGTGTCAACCTCCGCACGAGAGTGGGAATTGTCCTCTTCGTCGCCAGTACAAATTGCAATATCCTTCCATCTCCGATAATTATTTCATTCAATCCCTCAGAGCGTGTGGTGTTTTGAGATTGGGTTATTAAACTGGATAGCAATGATGCATCCGATGGCGACTTTTTTGTGCCAGTTCTCTTCACCGAGATTCTAGAATTTGTTTTCCAGCCCAATTCCGAATTGCAGGCTCCTGGTTGATTCTTATTATGTGGCGCCGCAATCCTCTCTCTTGTGACCGTGTTAAGTGTAGAATGGCAAAATTGGAGGATAGGGATAAATCAAAGCAACAACAAGAAGAATTGGACAACTTGAGAGCCTCCCATACCCAATTGAATCAATAATTTCAGGAACGTGAGGAGAGTCGTGACAACGAATTGGCCATCATTCTAAGAGCAGTCAATAGGCAGGCAACCCAACTCCGTTCTCTCCTAAGACAAGGTCAGAAGATGTCTCCTGAAGTCCCAACTAGCCCGAATTTGCCTCCCTCAGCGTGCTCGATGGCTTCCTGCGAAGTACTCCAGCCTCAACGACTTCAGCCAGTCTCAACACCCGTGGAAGACTCTATGGATATGGTATATATAGAGCTCAAACTTAATTAAGCAAGATTCTATGCAGTGCAAGTCTTTGTATATACTTTTCTCATATGTAAAAGTCTACACATGGCAAGTTAGGAGTGCTATTTTTGTAAATTTTGATCAACCAAGATGCTCTCTGAAAACTTGGATGATTCTGCCTTTGCTGGAAGCAACTGAGCATCTTGTATTTTTGTACTTCCTGGCTTTTTTTTGCCTCAATGCAGCCTCTTTTATAATAAAATCTACCACCATTTTTTAAAAAATGCCTCCCTTGGTTGTTGATTTTATTTCCTTTTTTATGTACGAACATTGTTCAAACCCAGGCACTTCTCTTCATTCCAAGGATAATACTTAGGGTATATTGGATTCACATAAGCTTGAGGCATTGTCAACATAAGAACTCAACATATCTCTTGCATATCCCTTGCAAGCAAACCTGCATAGGGGGGATAACACTCCTTAGAACTGCGAGTTAGACCCAATTGACATGCTTATCCACATTCTATAACTATAGACTTGTAATTGGAGAATTTGTTATGCTAGGGATGAGTAACTCTATGGATAATTGCATTTCATTGAAGTAAGCCATACATTAATACAATGAGAAGTGACCTTTGGTTTCATCTTCCAAGGGGTCCTAATGACTCTCCCTATTCACCCGTCTCTTCATATTTCTCCTAACATAATATTTACAATGTACAATAATCCCAAGGATTAGGTATCTAACATTCCCCCCCTTAATCCAAAGGGGTGTTTTTTAATCCAAACATCTTTTTTAACTTTTCAAATTTCTCTTTCAAGTGCTTTGGTGAAGATGCCTACAATTTGCTCACTTGTGGAACAATGTATTAGTTGAATGGTCTTAGCCTCTATATGATGTTGAATCAGATGGTACTTCGTGTTGATATGCTTTGTTCGATCTCGAAATCTAGGATTCTTTTCCAACTTGATTGCATAAAGGTTGTCAATCAAAAGTGGAGTAACATTCACTTGTTTATTTTGCAAATCCTCTAGTATCTTCCTAGGTCACACAATCCCTTTTGTCGCCTCTGTAATAGCCACATACTTTGTCTCTTTAGTGGAATCTCCTAGAACATGTTGTTCGCATGATCTCCAAGATATAGTTGTTGATCCAAGACTCATGAGGTATCTTGAAGTAAAGACTCTGAGTCTCCTTATACCCATCAAAGTTTGAATCTCTATGTCCAACTAGTTTGATGTCCTCCACCTTAGAGTATTTGATCCCAAAATCTTGAGTTCCCTTCAAGTACGTTAGGACTCTCTATGTAACACATCGATGTCTCTCAAATGAAATGTATGGTTTGGTAGTAGTAAGGTAGATAAGACTCCCCACAATATGTCTATATTTAGTTTCATCATCATATTCATCCCCTTCTTTTGATGTTAGCTTCATTCCCTTCATTGGATTAGAGAGGATTACAATCAATGATGCCAAATTTGTTCAACAATTCTTCAATGTACATCTTTTGGGAGATGAATACATACTTTTGATCCTAGGATACTTCAATACTTGAATAGTATTGAATATGTCCCATGTATGTCATCTCAAAACCCTTCTTCATTTCTTTCTTTATGGATGCAATACATACTTCATTGTTCCCTATTATCAAAGTATCATCTACATAAAACACAAGCTATACAACAATTTTTCCAACTTTCTTGACAAACAAAGTTGCATATTCAAGATTAAAATGCTTGAAATTGATTTTCAAAAGATGCTTAGTCCCAACCCAAGAAGAGTTCCCAAAGGTTCTCCTGTGATAAGATCTCTCTTTAGCAATCCTCCACTAGTAAATCCAATGGCTTTTCAACCATGGGTTACCAATGCCTACAAGGCACTTGACATGTCCGAAATTCAAGGTTATGCTCATACCATGCCTTATAAATTTGAGAAATGGTTACCACATTTTTCTGGAAACAATATCATTATTGCTCAAGATCACTGATCTTCCACATACAATTCTCTTGCTATTCATTTGGTTCCTAATGAAAATAAGGATATAGTTATGAAACTATTTTGAATATCTTTAGAAGAAAATGGTCATGGTTTAATATTCATCTTGAAAAGAGTATCAAATCTTGGCAAGCCTTGCATGATGCTTTTATGAAAACATGGGCCATAAGAAAAGATGGTAGGCTTTTGCTAACCCAATTCCATGAAATCAAAAGAAAAGATAATGGATGTGTGAAGGAATTTGACCAAAGGTTTGATAAAATTGTAGAACAAATCCTTGATGATCTCAAACCAAGAGATGGTGCCATCCTCTTACAATATACCAATGCACTTGATGGACTATTTGGTTTCATGCTAAGAGACAAATTCTCAAAAAAACCTTGAAGAAGCTAAAGAGTGGGTTACCAAGATTGAAGAGAATATGATAGCTCCATGGTAGAACCTTTTAGTGCACCAAGAGCCAAGGATGAGACCAAACCTAGGGCTATGAATAATCTCAATCCTATTCATGATGCAATGATGGCTCTTGCACAAAAATTTGACCAAATGAAAACCGAGATTTTTCACTCCCAAGACAATATCATGGATAGGTTAACTATTTTGGAAAGGGATAAGGGTCAACCTCAAAATCCTCCTCTTATACATTAGTATAACAATAATCAACAACCCAGAGGAAATCATGGATGGAATAGGATTATACCTTCTGCCAAGAAAATAGTTCCTAATACCCTTGCCCCTTATGCTATGATTATCCAAGGAGAGATCACTTGGTGCTTGCCTTGCAATGAGTGTCATAGAGAATGGAAGTGCCCTAGAAATAAATTCCATGAGGGAGGTGAAGATCCTAATAGATATGGATCCTATCTATGATATCCATGGAGAAACCTACACTATTGAAAGTGAAAAATTAGAGAAAATCAAGAAAAATGGTAGGGATATTTCTAGGATAGCTAGGTTAGAAATGTTGAATGCAATGGATGAAGAATCCAAGGGAAAGCTTAGGAAAGATAAGTACTTGCAATAATATAGAAGAAACACAACACTTGCATCTTCTCAACCTGATGACTTTTAGCCTCCTAGTAAGCGGACTAGATACCCTTTACCTTTGGACACCAACCCTTATCCACCAACATCACATAATAATGATGATTTACAATTGAATGTTGATGTGATGAATGTTTTAGAAAAGATCAATGTTCATGTGCCTCTCTCTAAATTAATCAAGATACCATAAAAAATGGATAAAGTGAGAAAATTCCTTACTATGGAACATAAATACCCTCCTGTTGTATTGCAAACTGTGGATTATCATAGAGATAATGGAGGGCATGCACCTTTCTTTACCACCTTGGTAGTGAATAACCTCCTTGTTAGATTAAGGGGCTTCCACCAATGTGATGTATTTAAAGGTAATGGATGAATTAGGGTTGGAAACAACAAGGCCATATAGATTATTTAAAAGAAATCAAGGTATGTGGCTTGATTAAAGATATTAGGGTTTACCTAGCTGTGTATCTTGATATCTCCATCTTAACGAATGTTGTAGTGATAGGTATGCCCAATGCTTGGGTAATGTTATTGTCTAGAAAATGGGATGCAATATTGGATGGTAGTATCCAAATGGACTTATCTTATTCAACCATTCCAATTAATGATGGAAAATTTGTCACCTTGTATACACATCCCATTGTAAAAAAACAAGTGGAGGATCCTAGTATCCCTATGAATGAATTTGATTGGAGTGATTATGAATTTGAAGAACCAGATGTACTTACAAATTCCTTAATTCCAATAGAAGAAGATAATTTTGAGGAACCTTATGAAAATTTTGAAGAACGTACGATTACTTCATTGATTTTCTCCAATCTTGATTATTCCCAAGACTTTGTTGTTTTTCCATTTTCATATGAAGATAGTAATGATGATGTTTTTCCACCAAAGAGTCAAGAATATGATACAAGTCCAAAGGGGTAAGCTTTAGCTAAACAATTCACTTAAGGGAGTGGGAAGACTTGGGCTTACACAACAATGACCAACCAAATACTATTGAATGGTATCTGGGTGTAATGTATGGTTCACAAGATATATCATATTTTGATCATTCAAATAATCATGAAGAGAATATTTTGAAAGGAGGGATTGAGCAACTCATAAAATTAGGTGATTCTAGAAGGCATGATTTTTATCAAATGGAATAAATCAAGAAAAAATCAAAGGGGTATTTGATCATAAAGTAGGATAGAGACAACTTGAATATGGAGATCTTGTAATCTTGTGGGACAAGAGATAGGAGAAGCCAAGTATTCATAAGAAGTTTGGTAGTCTATGGCTTGGTCCTTATAGAATTAGAAGAAAGGATGGGAATAACTCATTTCACTTAGTCAACCTTGATGGAAAGAAGTTACCTTTGCCGATTAATGAGAAACTTCTCAATCTTTATTTTCCAACTGACACCTGATGATCTAGATGGATTTCAGTGGCATCCCACCTATTCCAACTGGTTCACTTTAGCAGTTTTCGAGTTGGAATTTTTTTCCTAGTTTTCGGGTCCTTGATTTGCGGGGCTGTTTTGAGGCCCTAAACAACGTTTTTAGGGCTTTCCATAGTCGAAAAACAGAGATCATACGCAAAAGTTACGACCCCCGGGAAGTTGATGTACTAACTTACCCAAATGGGGCCCACATGACTNNTGGCGCTTCATCTCCTAGGGTTAGGTTTTTGGATGTCTAGGGTTTTTGACGTTCTTGTTTATTGTAAAAATGCCTTCAGAGCCTCATTATGATTAGCTTCTTGTGAATGAGATCAGTCATCACATCTCTTCTTAAAGATAAGCCATCACCATTCTAGAAAGCTTGTTTTTCGCTACATTTTACAGTTTCAGTTTCTTTCCTTATTGAATAGAAACCAATTTTACAGTATATATGTTATTCTATGTTAAGAATATTTTGATAATAATCTATATTCATTTCATTCTACTCATAAAATATGGATCACAAACTTCCTCATCTGAGAGATGACCTTCCTGCATTGCTTGGAAGAGATCAAGGAAATAGCACTAGGTGGGACTTCCTTGGGTATCTTGTACAATTTCTTGTTCAAAGTAATAATAAAACTGCGATGCCTAGACTCATATACAGCATGGTGTTTCCATAAATATGGTTGGCCCAAAAGAACATTACAAATATTGAGAGGGGAAATATCACACAATACCTCGTCTTTGAAGGGCTTGATGTCATATGACAAGTGGTATTGTTGGTTGATGTGAATGTCGCTTCCTTGGCGGATCCATCCAATGGTGTAGTGTTGAGGGTGCGGTATTGTCCGCGGGGTGAGTCGCTTGAAAACCTCTACTGAGATGAGGTTCTTCTGGATACCGCTATCAATGATGAAGTGTAGTGGGGTACCCTTGACCCACATCTATGAATGAGAAAGGCATTTTTCTTCCTCTGGCTCGTCTAGTTCACCGGGATAGAGATTGGTGGTAGCAATGGTAGCACTGGGTTCTACATCAATGATCTGTCTCCCAATTTTTAGTTTTGACTCAGAGTCAAAACCCGCATCTGATTTAGAATCTTTCACCTTAGCCACCAGCGACTGCTTTGAGTGGAAATCAGCAGTGTTATGCTAGGGTCTCTTATGGAAGTCACACCACTTCCCAGTATTTTTATTTGTCTTTTCGGTGTCCTTCTTTGCTTCCAGCCTACACTGGTTGTCATGAGGCAATTTGTATTTTTTCTACAAGTTGGGGCCGCCCTTTCCTCGCTTTTGTTGTCTGGGGTTCCCAAGCCCAAATTGGCACATATTTTATTTGAGCTTATACTCAATTTTGATGGCATATCAGTAGGCCACACCCAAGGATGAGATGTCCAGAAACTCCATTTTGTTCTGGATGTATCTATGCAGACCGTTGCAATACTTGAGCACCAGATATCACTCAAAACCTTTGATACCCAGCTTGGTGCACAAGGTATGGAAGATATTTGTGAACTCAGGCACTGCTTTGTCTCTTTCCTGCCCCAGTGTGGTCCATTTTGTGTACAGGTCGTCATAACTTCCAACAAAGTAGTATTGTTCGTTAATAGCATCCCTAAAGGACTCCTAGGTGACCACGATTGTAAATAATGAGGGTTCCTTTGTTTCCTTCTATTCACATAAAGTTTCCCACCAATTGTTTACATGGGAACAACTTTAAGGAGTGCAAAAGTAATATTTTCTCTATTCAAGAAGTTATGGACATAGAAATACCCTTCTAGCATATTCAACCATTTTTCTACAGCATCTGCATCTATCTGACCTTCAAATATAGGAATATCAAACTTTATTTGTACCTTGAAGGGGGCGGCGCCTCCATATGAGGAAGATGTGTCGCCTGTTGGTAGCCACCGAAGGATTTGCACAAAACTATCCATCATCTCATTCCTCTATTGCGTGAGGGATTTCTTGAGAAACCTTTTGAATGGATCTCATGTCCCATCATATTTATTTTCTCTCGGCATGAGAGGTCTCTTGGGCATGCGAGAGATTTTTTCCTCAAGAGAAACAAGCTCGAGACACAATTCCTTGTACCCTGACCTCATTGGGGACACGCATTAAGAACGACAAGGAATAGACTTCTCTGATACCACTGATCCGGATTTTATGAGCAAAACAAAATGAATACAGATTATTATCAAAAGATTCTTAACATAGAATAACATATATACAGTAAAATTGGTTTCTATTCAATAAGAAAATAATCTGAAGCTGTAAAATGCAACGGAAAACAAGCTTGCTAGAATGGTGGTGGCTTATCTCTTAGAAGAGATGTGACGGCTATGCTCATTCGCAAGAAGATGATTACAATGAGTCTTTGAAGGCCTTTTTACAATAAATAGGAATGTCAAAAACCCTAGACATCCAAAAACCTAACCCTAGGAGGTGAAGCGCCAAAATTCATGTGGGACCTGTTTGGGTAAGTTAGTACATCAACTTCTCGGGGTCGTAACTTTTGCATATGATCTTTGTTTTAGGTGCATGATATCCCATTGGAAAGGTATATTCGAGGAATACACATGTTTATTTTAGACTCAAACTCTATCTGCAGTTTGATTCTGGCGAGCCCTAAAAACGTTGTTTAGGGCCTCAAAATGGCCCTGGAAGTCAGGGACCTGAAAAATAGGAAAAAACTGCCCAACTGGAAAACTACCAAAATTAACCAGTTGGAACAGATGGGAGGCCACCAACATCCATCTGGATCAGAAGATAATTATCGTTTAAGGGTTCCTGAGGGACTATTGAACAAAGAAATCAAAGGATTTCCCTTATGTTGTGTTTAGCTAAAGAAGAAGATGTCTATATGGTTGAATAAGGATTGGTGAGATGGTTGGATGATGTGTAGAAGTATTAGCTAATCCCTTCAACTTAGGCTTATGGTGGATTGTATGATACAATGATATGGTGTTCTTGAATTAATATTGTTAAATTTAGAGTTTCTATTAAGTTCTTTTCAATTTACTAGAGACTAATAACACAAGTAGGATTGATCCAGATTATTTTTTAGAAAGAAATGAAAGAAGAGATATTACAATGAAATACACATAAATATTTCTAGAAATGGAGAAATACAGTAACACATGATTTCTATTAATGAAATAAATGTACAGAGACTCTAAAAATACATAGTGAAAGACTCGCTAGAATGGTGGCAGCGTATCTCTGAGAAGACATGTGATGGCTACTTGCATATGTGAGAAGATGATTTTACAATGAGGCTCCAAAGGCCTTTTTATCATAAAAAAAATCCAAAACTCTAACCCCAGAAGATGAAAAGCCAATAGTTTTGTGGACCCTGTTTTGGGTAGTTTGGTGTATCAACTTCCTGAAGGAATAATTTTGGCATACGATCTCCATTTGGGGCGCAAGATAGCTCGTTGGAAAGGTATCGTCGAGGAGATTCATTTTGGGGGATAAATCAAAGTCTTCATCTATCATTGAGAAGATCGATCCCGAAAAACCTTCATTTAGGCCCTCAAAATGGCCCTGGAAGTTAAAAACTGCTAAAAATAGTAAACTGCCAGAAAATTGTTTTGAGCGAATTTGAAAAGGTGGGTGGCCACCAATATGCACCTAGATCAATCCTCCCTCCTTAGGAAGCAATGGTCTCCATTGTGTTGATTACCCGGGAGAGAGGGAAAAGAATTTGTTGAATCTACATCTTGATGCGTTGTTTGCCTTGTTGGAGAAGTTGTGTTGCTTAGCTTTTTGAAGGTTGTCACGAACATGTGCTTAGAAGGGTTCGACATTTTTAACCAGTTTGGATACATGAGATGTCTGTGTGCATAAGGAATATTTTTTCTTTACTGTAGTCTTGTCGACCTAGTTATGTTGGATAGAAGGTGCTTGGGCCAAGGCTGTAGTGGTTGCAATATCCTTCTGTTCACCTTTTGAATAGATTGTGAAGAAGCTAAATTTTGTAGTATGTGATACTACCTTGTGGCACTATTTAGGTGGGACAGTAGTCAGAACCACCTCTGGTATCATGTATATATGACCCCCCATAGTAACAATGACACTACAGGGTCAAGACTCATAGATAGCATGGCACTTCCACATATATGGTTGGCCCAAGAGAACATCACAGACATCCAGTGGGGA
>CBVK0103455352.1:0-11395 GCA_900067695.1 Picea abies | reverse complement strand
TGGGGCCTTGTTTAGTTGTTAATTTAAGATAATGAAGTGGTGTACCTATAGGATTTGCATCATCCATATTATTTTTTTCTAATACTATTCCAAGGTATTATTGTTGTGACAACCAAAGTTTCTTTATTTTGTTTTTATGTATAATTTTCATCCCCAAAATCTATCTTGGTGGTCCTAAATTCTTTAGTTCAAAGGTGTTGCTTAATTCTTCTTTTAACCTGTTAATCATCAAGTTATCTTTTCTGACAATCAACATGTCATCAACATATAATAATAAAACAATGAAATTGTCATTTTAATCTCTTTCATTGTATACACAATGATCTTCATTTAGCATTTTAAAACTATTATCAAGCACAAAAGTGTCAAATTTATTATACCATTGATGAGGGGATTGTTTCATCCAATATAGACTCTTCATTAACATACAAATAATATTTTCTCTAACTTTTTCAATATATCCTTCTCACTACTCCATGTATATCTCTTCTTCCAAGACTCCATGTAGGAAGGTTCTATTGACATATAATTGCTTTAATTTTAAATATAGATTAGCTACAAGACCAAGTACTACTCGCAATAGTGACACTTTGACAACTCAAGAGAAAATTTAAGTACTACTCGCAATAGTGACACTTTGACAACTCAAGAGAAAATTTATATAAAATCATTACCTTGGTGTTTCCCAAATCCTTTTACCACTATCCTTGCTTTAAATATTTATTGACTTTCCTGGCCTTGATGTTTTATTTGATAAACCCACTTGTTTCTTAAAACCCTACTTCCTTTCGCCCGTTCAACCAAATCTCATGTCTTATTATCATGTACGAAATATAGCTATTATTGCATAATTTGTTTCCATTTGATACAATATTCTCTTTGTCATGCTTCCTAAAAACAAATATGTTCACCTTTATAAGTCAATAAATATATTCTAAGGGGGGTACCTTTGTGAAGGCCTGTGTGGCTTGGTAGACCTTTGAATTGATAACTTTTGTGGCACTATTTCTCTTATTGGCCATCGATTTTTCTTCTCTTCATGTTCCTTTTCCTTTTGTTCCTCGTTTTTCATTGGAACTAATATGTCTCTGAAATTTTGTATCCATTCTTTCAGTGTTCTCGTTCCTCGCCACGCAATCACGATGTCACGTCGTCCCAGTCTCTCTATCTCAATTGGATCTGTGCAAACGGCAATAAAGCCAATCCAAACAGCTCCCTCTGTTGATTTGTCCCCAAAAGTTCTTAAAACTCCAGTATTGGAGTATATATATTTGGTTACTTGATAACCAGAATTGAAGAAGCCCATTTTCTGAAACAGAGAGCGTTTGCTGTGCTTACAATTTCCATAATATTCAGAGTATTTTCTTTCATCAAAAGCATCATAGCAAAGCTGAGCAAATTCACCGTATCTGAGAATCTCATCTTTGAGAATTGGATTCATGGGATCAAGTAATCCCTTCCAAGAGTTTACACCCTGGATATCTCGCCACAACGAACGCACATTTCGTTGGCTTCTTTGTCCGGGCCCATTTTCGTCACCATTACAAGTTGGCAACGATAGAGCCAATGTGTACATCATGTGAGAAGAACACAAATTCTTTGTACCAAGAGGAAATGCAAATCGAACCATCCTATATCAGAGTTTACAGTTAGAAATCAGATGCTGACTGTAGATTGTGCAAATGAAACTGACGAATTGATATATATAGGGAATGGAGTAATATTGAGACAAACGTTGAGTCGATGATTCAAACCTATCATTGTCAAGATGAGGTGTAAAGAGAAGCTTTTTCGAAGGACCGTATACAAGTGCAAATTACGCACGTTGGAAATTCACAATAACCGGATTACATATGATAGTAGAATACCCATACAATTGCGAGGTGTGAACACATAGATCAAAACTAATCCTAATCCTAATCCAAACCGAACATCTGTATATTTATTTCGGAGTCAAATGCAAAATCCACAACGGACATGTGCAGATTTCTTTGGGAGTTATGTGTTTGACGCCGGCATTGCAACATCTATTTTCTTTGGGAGTTATCTGTTTGACTGCGGCGTTGAGGCTAAAATTTCGGCACTCTCACTCTACGATCTATCATCACCACTAATGACATGATCTGCTATTAAACTAGAAATCATTTCGAAAAGGATAAATATCGTACCCATTTTGTGTTGGTTGAAATGATTTTCTTTTTTAAGGAATCCGTCATATAAATTTATATTAATTTTTTTTATTGTTTACAATTTATTTTTGAATGTAGAAATGGATTCATGTTAAAAATTTTTAAAAATACTTTGATTATATAGAAATAGTCATTTTAATTTACTAATCCAACAATTTTTCATCAAAATTCTGGTAAATATCCACTATTTACAAGAAAAAAATTCATTTAATAAAATCTTTAACCTAAATTTTTAGATGATAATAACAGATTAATAATTTATGACATGCTTAAGCTTCTTGAACGGTGGGTTCTGACCTATGTGTCACGTGCTTAAGATTCTTAAACATTATGACAATGAGAAGCTTATTATGAGAAGTCGGCATGTATTCTTTCATACAATTCTTCACGGTGATTCTCACTAATAAGTTTACTCACATGAGAGTTTCACTTAAGATTTCAAATAATGTTGTTTTTGTTAAAATTTGAGGTTCACTTAAGATTTCAAATTCACAATGTGTAAAGATAATAGTAATTTTTAAAATAAAGTATAATTTTCATATTTTGTTTTATATGTAATATTCAAGTAATATTAAATTTTAAACATTGAATGGTGTAAATGTGAAATTCAAAAATATTGATCTTAATTTGACATGCATTTCTTTTCTTTAAATAGTGAAGACAATGATGCTACTCTTAGGTGTTTTAATTGAATGATACTTTCTTTAATATAGAAGTACAATTTAAACATTAAATGTGAGGTAAATGCAATGAAAGAGAAGATGGAAATCAAATAAAAGATCATGAAATTATGTCATTGTTGTAGTTAAAATTTTATAGGAAAAATAATTGAAATTAAATAGAATATGTTATAGGAAAAATAATTGAAACTAAATAGAATATGTTCTTCAAATTTTGTGACTAACAACTTAATGAATGGTAAGGTTTGAAAGTTAGAGGTTTCCAATGGTGGGACATGTATAGTGAAATTTGTCCACTATAAACAGTTAGAAAATAAGCAACAATCAATAATAAACTTGAACACATCTCATGACAAAAATACCAAGCCAAATAAAAATGGTAAAAATAAACAAGAAAATATCTTGAATTTTACATGGAAAACCTAACAATGAACCATGTAAAAACCATGAGGAAAGGGTCAACAATTATTATTTAAATTAGCAACAAAAATACATGAAGCTTTGGGATACCACTATAGACTAAGCTCATTTGAGTCATTCCATTATTTTATTTGGTCTCACATACAATAATCTTCCACTTGAGACCAAATAGAAGTTTCGGTGAATATTATAGGTATTGATCCATCCCAAATCACATTTGGTGATGTTTGCAACAAGCTAGCTAAGGTTCTACAAAGCTCCTACTCATCACTTGGAAAAATCCTTGTTATCATATCACCTAGTTGTCTTCTTTGTCTATTTTCTCCCACTGTAGTAGCCCTTCATTTAGCACTTGTCGAATCCTATGATATAAGACATCAATGAGCTTTGTATTAGTATAAAAGGAAGTATTTTTGGCAAGATGGATTGCACTTTGTCTATCTCAATTTTGTACATAATTTTCTTGTTGTAGGCCTACTTCATCCAAGAACCTCCTCATCCAAAGCATTTCCTTGCATGCATCAGTTGCTACAATATAATCAACCTATGTGGTAGAAAGATACACCACCTTTTTCAATATAGATACCCATGATTGCAAAGGTATAAATGTAGCATGTTCTGGATTTTCTAGAATCCACATCAACTGCCATATCGACATCTATAAATCCTTACAACAAGGTATTCGTACCTGGAAAACACAAACAATAATCAATTGATGCTTGAAAGCATATTAAAATTCATTTAATTGTATTCTAGTATTCCCTAGTTAGGTTTGCAAGAAACCTACTTACTAATTCCACTGAATGTGCAATGCTAGGGTGAGTGCATACCATTGCATACATTAGTCTTCCTAATGTTGAAGCATATGGAATATTGGGCATTTATTATTTTTCTTCAATACTAGTGGGGCCTTGTTTAGTTGTTAATTTAAGATAATGAAGTGGTGTACCTATATGATTTGCATCATCATATTAATTTTTTATAATACTATTACAAGGTATTGTTCTTGTGATATCCAAAGTTTCTTTCTTTTATTTTTATGTATAATTTGCATCCCCAAAATTTGTCTTGGTGGTCCTAAATTCTTCATTTCAAAGGTGTTGTTTAATTCTTCTTTTAACCTATAAATCATCGAGTTATCTTTTCTGACAATCAACATGTCATGAACATATAATAACAAGACAATGAAATTGTCATTTTTATCTCTTTTATTGTATACACAATGATATTCATTTACCCTTTTAAAACCATTATCAAGCACAAAAGAGTCAAATTTATTATACCATTGATGAGAGGCTTGTTTCATCCAATATAGACTCTTCCTTAATATACAAATAATATTTTCTCTACCTTTTTCATTAAATCCTTCTCGCTACTCCATGTATATCTCTTCTTCCAAGACTCCATGTAGAAAGGTTGTATTGACATATAATCACTTTAATTTTAAATATAGAGTAGCTACAAGACCAAGTACTACTCGTATTAACAACATTTTGACAACTCAGGAGAAAATTTCTGTAAAATCAATCTCTTGTTGTTTCCCAAATCCTTTTACCACTAGCCTTGCTTTAAATATTTTTGACTTTCCTTTCCTTGATGTTTTATTCAATACACCCACTTGTTATTTAAAACCCTTTGTCCTTTCGTCCGTTCAACCAAATATCATGTCTTATTATCATGAAGGGAATCCAACTATTATTCCATAACCTTTTTCCATTTGATACAATATTCTCTTTGAAATGCTTCCTGAAAACAAATAGGTTCACCTTTATAAGTCCATAAATATATTCTAAGGGGGATACCTTTGTGAAGGCCTATGTGGCTTGCTAGACCTTTGAATTGATAAATTTTGTGGCACTATTTCTTTTAATGGCCATTGATTTTTCTTCTCTTCATGTTCCTTTTCCTTTTGTTCCTCGTTTTTCATTTTGTTGAAATGAATACAAATAATATTCCTTAATTTCCATGCAATTTGAGGTTTATGGATAATTTATTATTGTTTTGAATCTAACTAAATATTATAGGATTTTCTCTTGTATCATTACATTATAAAATTGTCACGATAAATATCAGAGGCAAACGATTGTATCCATAACCAATGCAGAAAGTATAAACAAAATCATACAAAAGAGAGGAAAATATATATAAATGTAAAAACAACCAACATGGTAGATGCAAAACGATAATGTTATTGTCATGAAGAAATTCTAGAATATATATAGAGAGGAAAAATATATAAATGGAAATACAACCAATAGGATATATGCATGCATATAAGGAATTCGTTGTATTCATAAATGCATGCATATATAGGAAAAACAACAACTCTACTAAAAATAACATATCCATATAAGGAATTCATTGTATTCATAAATGCATGCATTGAAGGAGTGAGAGGAGTATTAATATAGGATAATCATGTAATTGCTTATGAATCTAGGAATCTTAAGGAACATGTAAGACATCATATAACACACAACTTAGAATTAGTCGTGATAATACACACACTAAAGATATGGCGACACTATTTGATAGGACAAAATTTCCTATTGATGTTGGACAATATTTCTTTAAATTACCTATTTGATTAAAAAAATATCAACGCTCGGTAGGAAAGGTGGTCAGACTCCTTGAGAAAATACGATTTTGAAATAAGACATATAAAGGGAAAATAAAGTAAGGTAGTTGATGCCTTGAGAAAATATAGAAATATGATTTATACAATTATGATAAGTAATTATGAAACTGATTTAGAGGAAAAAATCAATATTGTGGTTGAAAAGGATATAGAATATCAAAGTATTAAATCAAAATTGACAAAAAATCAAGTTGAAATTGAAAAATCAGACTTCATACTTTCTAAAAATGGAATTTGATGTATAAAAATAGGTTGTATATACCTAAAGAAGAAGAAATTAAATTACTAATACTAAACAAATTACATAAAAACCTATACTCTAGACATCTTGGCTATCAGAAAATAATAACTATGTGAAGAAATGAATTTTATTGGCCTAACATGAAAGGAGAAATTTATGAGTATTTAGCTAAGTGCATAGAATTCCAACAAGTTAAGGTTGAACATCGACATCCATCTGGATTATTACAACCCCTACTCGTTCCTGAATGGAAATGGGAAATTATAAGTATGGACTTTACAATAGGTTTTCCTAAAAGTAGTAAACAAAATGATTATATAATGGTTTTTGTTGATAAATTTAGTAAAACAACACACTTCATACTAGTTAGATCCACTTATAAATCCATTAACATAGCATATATATTTATGAATGAAATATTCTGACTACATGGAATTCCTAAAACTGTAATCTCAAGTAGAGATACAAAATTTACAGGAAACTTTTGGAAAGTCTTGTTTAAAGGATTAGACACACAATTAAACTTCAACACTACTTACCATCCTATGGATGGGAAAACTGAAAGAACTAATCCAATAGTAGAATACATGCTCAGAATGTGTGTTATGGATAGACCAAACAAATGGGAAGAATATCTACATTTAATTGAATTTGCATATAGTAATCATTACCAAGATTTAGCTAAACTTAGTCCTTTTGAAATTATTTATGCAAGAAAATGTAATACCCATGTTTCCTCGAGTAATCATGTCAATAGATTAATGAAAGTACATGAAATGTTAAAGGAAATGGAACTAAACGTGAAACATATACCAAATAATTTGAAAGAAGCTCAGGACAAGAAGAAGAGTTATGCAAATTCCAAAAGAACTCCAAGAGAGTTCAATATTGGAGACCATGTGTATATAAGAGTAAGGCCTACACAAAGTTCTTTAAGATTGGGAAGGTACACTAAATTATCTTCTAGATATTGTGGTCCCTTTGAAGTGATTGAATGAATAGGACCTGTAACCTATCAACTTGCACTTCCAGCCACTATAAAAGTACATGATGTATTCCATGTTTAATTATTAAAAAAATATTTACATGATTCCACTCATGTTATGGATTGTAATATGATACAGGTGGAACTTGAGGGCGAGTTACTAGTAGAGTTGGATCATGTTCTTGACAAGAGGGAGATTACACTCCAGAATCAATCCATCAGACACGTAAAGGTGCAGTGGAGACAACTTAGTCCCGAAAAGTCTACATGGGAAATGCAGGATCATATGTGGAAAGAATATCCATTTCTATTCCAGAATGATCTAGATCAAGATTAGATAACACAAAGGATGGTGTTAAATTCTAAAGGGGATGGACGTGATACCATAAAATTTTGAATTCAAAATTTATTATTATTTTTATTCTTTTGTTATCAGCACATTATGGATCCTAGTGATCTAACTCAAAACTTATTGTTTTATTTATTATTCTATTAATAAAAATAAAAGAGGATGCACACATGAAGTGGGAATGTTATAAGAGAAAATATGTTTATCCAAAGATAAATACCAAGTGATGGAAGAAGGGGGACAAGTGGTGAATATCTATTGAGTTAACTCAACAAAAGTGAGACAAGATATCAGGTTTTTAGAAACATGTCTAAAACTCAGATTAACAGGTGGTCAATGAGAAAAAATCAATTTGCTAGGTGGTCAATGAGAAGAAGGCTCATACAAATTTCAAATACCTAGGAAAATATTACAAAATAAAAGAGGAAAAAGAGAATGGGATGTCATTTTGAATCAGAGGTGAAATCTAAGAAATTTTTACATGAAACAAAAGTCTTCACGTAATGCTAATAACCCTATGCACTACAACAAGTCACTTGGTTAGTTTTGTATCAGGATTTAGTTTGGGTGTGACAAAGTGGGAATGTGTGGTAGCTTTGATCTAAGGATGGGAGGAACGATCCACTTGACGTGTGCTTTCCCCTAAGGAAATATTGATTACAAGTTTTCTGCCATCCTGTTCTGGATTAAATTACTGTTTCTTTAGTAATCTATGAATTGATCTATTCTGATTAAATCCAATGTTTAGATGCAATTTTTTAATATTCCATTCCTATTTAATTGCCATGTAATTTGAGGTTTATGGATAAGTTATTATTGTTTTCAATATAACTAAATATTAGATGATTTTCTCTTGTATCATTCCATTATACAATTTTCACGAAAAATATCAGAGGCAAATGATTATATCCCTAACCAATGCATAAATTATAAATAAAATAGTAGAATAGAGAGGGAAACTATATAAATGGAAAAAAAAACCAACATGCTAGATGAAAAATGATAATGATATTGTCGTGAAGAAATTCTAGTACATATAAAGAGAGGAAAACTATATAAATGAAAATACAACAAACGGGTTAGATGCAAAATGATAATGCTATTTCCGAGAAGAAATTCTAGAATATATATAGAGAGAAAAACTATACAAATGGAAATACAACCAACATGCTAGATGAAAAATGATAATGTTATTGCTATGAAGAAATTCTAGAATATACAGAGAGGAAACTATATAAATGGAAATACATCCAAGAGGCCAAGTGTTAAATGCTAATGTTATTTCCATGAATAAAATATTGAATGTAAACAAAAGGTTAAGGGTATCGATTATTAACAACTAAAGTACATAACGACAAGTTTAATAATGAAACGAGTCTCTTAGTTTTTGTAACCCTCTTTAAATGAAAAGGAAACTCATAAAATTATACGAGAATGGAAGGTAAAGAATGGAATGACTCACAACCATAAATTGAAAAACAAAGGGAAATTTCCATTAATAAATAGTTAACGGAGCTACGTCATTTTTGACCTGAATATATAAATTAATGGCAGTGAAATCACTTTTAACATACATAGGGGATTAATCCAATATTATTTGAAAATGAAACAAACTAACATAACCTTCATACACATCCATACATCCGAAGAATCGTGGAAAATAGAATGCAGAGCAAAGGACAAATACACTTCTTATTGTTTAAAATATACCAAAATAGTCCATAGAGATAGGATAAGTAACCATCCCACTAATTCGAACATAGATGATGGTGACAAACCCTCATCCACATTTAGGGTGTACTTTAGAAACCAAATTACCTCTCATGATTGAACGCCCTGGAGAAGAAACCATAGTCATTACCAACCATAAGGTTTTCAAATGCAAAAAAATTAGAGTCATACATGGGTATGGTAAATTATCATAGCAAGAAAAGAAGAACACTCAAAGTAAACTTACATGGTGATGCGAGCAGTTTATTCGAGATAATTCCTACTTGTTTGGTTGAGCACACCTACATTACCATGTAACCATTACAGAAGGAAACAAAAAAAATTATAAGGAAAATGATGAAGAGTAAGGTTATGAATTTATTACTAGGAGTAATGCGAACTTGAAATGAAAGTTAAAAAAAAGACTCCTTTCGACGAGCAAGAGAAATTTCCTTTCTGATGGGTACCCTCGTACACAACAAAGGGATCATCATTAGTCAAAGTATCCAAAAACATTCTTCCTTATTAGTAATAAAATTATACAAGAAAATAAATTTAACCAGGACATTCATTTCCTAGAATGACCTATAAGGTTTTCAAACTAGAAAACAAGATAAGGTCATGAAAGTGACAATAATATGAGTATTACACAGAATAGAGAAAAAATGCACAAGACCCTCAGCCAGAGATAGAAAATAAACACCTACATCTACAGTAATGGAACCCTGTTGATAAATTACGGTATCATTATCAAAGTAAGGATAGAAATACTAACCAGAATTTCACCCAAGCTCCCAAGTAACCGAGTGAACATGGAGTAATAAACGCAAATGGGAAGTATTCATAGTTAGTATAGGTATGTGGCAAGAAACCCCCAAGCCCATGGTAGACAAAACTCGAACTAGAAGGAACCCTCATATTCCGATGGAATATTTCCAAAACAATGAAATGAATGTCAAAAAATGTGCGGGGTGGGTGGGGAAATACTACCCAACTCTCATTCCAAGATGGTCACACTTAGCTCGTGAGAGGATTTCCACGAAAGGCTATAGAGATGTTTTAATTAGGAACATGGGGTACATCTATCCATAATTAACAACTACCAACCACTTATGAAATAAACATCAAGTATAAAACATAAATACAATGTAAATATCATCCTCTTGTCAATTTAAATATTTCACCTAACTCCACGCTTGATCTCTCGAGACAAGCCACCATTAACTTGCAATTACTATACCATGCCTAGAAACTAAGTGGTTAATTAACCAACTTAGGTATCGGAAATAAAGGTCGTGACAAGGGATGATAACAATAACCTTTTTGCAACAATAGATGAGGGTTTTCAACATCTAAATTGTACCATGGAAGTGTATTATGTTAATTATAACCTTAACATCTAAATTGTACCATGGAAGTGTATTATGTTAATTATAACCTTACCAAATGATCTACAATGTAAGTATAAGTATGCCATAAGCTACCACATAGGACAAACAATTTTAATGATTTTGCACATAGAAATTATTACGACTAAAAGGTAAGATTACAATAGGGATTCCTTGAAAGCGACATCTTATTAATGTGTAATACATTTTACTTAGTAAAAAAAATATTGTTGGAAAAAAATTTATATGGGTATGTGACAACCTTGCAGTGAGAAGCCTCAGCCAATTTATGGTTGAGTCAAGGCACTTCGAGTGGGTTGCAAAAAATCATGTGTTGAGGTACCTGTGTGGTAAAATTGGATATGGTCTAAGATTGTACTTAGGTGGTGAAGTGAGGCTACATGGATATACTGATTTTGACTAGGCAGGGAGTGTAGTGGATAGAAAGAGAACCTTGACATGTTGCTTCAACTTAGGATCAACTATGATATCCTACATTAGGAGGAAGAAAATTTTTGTAGCACTCGGTACAACAAAAGTGAAGTATATTGCAATTAGTGTAACAATGATGAAGTAGTATGGCTATAGAAACCTCTTGTAGGCATATTTGATCAAGAGATGGAGACGACCTTAATACACTATGGTAATCAAAGATGTGTCAATTTTTTTAAAAATCCAGTATTTCATGAGAGATCGAAGCACATTGAGATCAAATATCATTTCATATAAGACATGGTATAGAAGGGAGAATTTGTAATGATCCCAAGCCAAATTCTTTCTTGGAATCACTAACTA